>VZRX01015751.1:0-90699 GCA_013398075.1 Notiomystis cincta | reverse complement strand
GAAGGAAGGAAGGAAGGAATCTGGTTACATTTTCAAAAATAGCATAATCATTGTCTGAGATGTAACAAAGGAGCTCCTGCTACATATCTTACCTGATCACTCAAATTCCAAGCTCATCTGAGACCTTTACATTAGGTTACATTTGGATTATAATTTGAAGGGGTTTTTTAAATATTTTAAATTTTTACATAGTGTTTAATAAAAATAATCAACTTCCATAAAATCAAGGATTTCCAGTTAGCACCTGTATGTATATATACATGTACGTATACATGCTGTAATATAGCACAATTACATTTTTCTAGAATTAGAACAGATGCACAAATTTAATTTTATGTTCTAGTTCACACATTCTATCTGTTTTAGAAAAGTTTCTCAAAATATAGAATCCCTGCAGGCTCTTTAAAGCCAAATTTCTTGGAGTAAAAGGAGGAAATGTAACTTTCTAACTAGCTTATTTTGGCTCAGGTTTTTTTGAGGCAGATGTTACAAATGACGAGACGTGTCTGTTCTGGGCCTCAGTGCAGAAATTATTCACCACAGCAGACACAGTCCTTTCAATTTTACTGCCAGTTATGAGCTTGTGAGTAACACACCACAGTGCCCTGATTAGTTTTTGTTTTCACTCCCTCATGATTATTGGTAGGACTGGAACAGAATGATAAGGATATTCTTTCTGATAAATCTGATTTTGAAAGACAGCTCACTTTCTATTTCTTTGTTCACCTGGTTTTGTTAAATTAATCAAGGTACTAGCTCTATCAGTCCTTATAAGCACTCATCTGCCTCCCCCTTATTGTCTTCAGGATGCTTTATTTCTCACAGATCTTTTGTAGCACTGTCTTGCCTGAAGTCTGAAATACACGAGGAAAACTCAGTGTTACTGAGGGAGCAATTAGTCTGTATAAATAGATTTTTTTTCCCTTTCTATGCACCTTGTGTACCTTTTAAACTTGAATATGGGTATGTTCTGAAGATTTTTTCCTTCATTTTAGTTGGGAGTCCAAAATCTAAAAACAATGTTTTAATTTTCTAGTTTTTTGTGACATATATTTTTAAGTATACTGAAGTCTGTGTCCTGTTTCTGCTGAAACCTGTAGAATATGCTGCATGTAAACCAGCCAGTTTCCTCTGAAAGCCTCCTAGTTCTTTGTAATCTCTAGTTATGTTTGCATATAAAATGCCCAGTAATCAAAAAATTATTTGCAATATGACCTTGAAGATGTCCCTTAGACTGTGGGCAAAGAGGTGGGGGACTGGAGTAATTATTTAAAGAATAACAATTTTAATTTGCCTAAGATCACGTGACAGAGCCAATGACTGATCTTGTGGGTACAGTTCTGGTCTCATCTAAGGTGGTAAAATTTGATTTATCTGATCTACTCCAGTGCAACAAAGACTTCAGCCCTGACTGATGGCATTGTAGATTAATTACCAGTGAACTACTGTGTGATGGGGTTTCAATAATTTTCCTCAATCAGAAAATTTTTATATCATGCCCTAATACTATTTGAAAAAAGATATATCAACCACCATGGTGCTCATTATAATAAACCAGATTGCCAGGTTGGTGTTGTAACACTTTCAGAAACAAGATGTTCCACACAATTTTGTATGAAATTGATGCCCTTATCTAACTCAAAATAAAATGTATTTAAAAATTATTATTCTGTAAATGACATCTACATGGTTTAGACTACCAAATTCTTTAGACTGTAGCAGAATATTCACTTTTTTATTATAGTTATTAAATTAATATATACTTAACATAAATTAAAATGCCTATATGGTTCAGGGTAAAAATTTTATTTATGTTCAGAATGAATTTTCAGGCCTAAACACACTTAAATTTGAGAAATCACTTACATAAATAAATATTTAGATATCTCACTCTCAGGAAAATAAAAAATTGTTCTGTTTAATCATCTTCTATGTTTCCCTTCTAAATGGCAAAGTGAATGAAATTTTTTATAAGCTCTCCTGACATCCCTGCTCCTATTGTAAAACACCCATTTGCTTGCACTTTTGATGCAATGGAAGGGAACATGACAGCAGTGAGTCCAGAGTATTTGATTTTGAAGAGCAACTCTCACTCTTAAATACCTTCTGTCATTATCTTTAGAATCACAGGTTTGTTTGTGGTCTCAGAAACCATGGATATAAAAGAGAAAGGTTTTGTGCAAAAGCACCAAAGTAAAAAATATTCCGACATAATTTTATTGTCCTCTCCTCCCTGTGGAAAAAAAGAAAATGCTTTATGAGTGATAACATTTTTAGCTATTTTCCAAACTGAGATGATCTGTGGTCCATTCTGGGAAAATGAGTTTTGTACTGATTACAGGCCTTCATCTTGGTGCACTATTAAGAAAGTTAGTATTGTGTAATGATCTTGATTCCTTAACTGGACCATTACATTCTGATAAAAAGACTTTGTTATGGAAACCTTCACTTTGGGACCATCATTTCCTGAGGAACAGGAATAGAATGGACACTTTTAGTGTCTAGTAAAATTGAATGTCCAGAGAAAGATTTTTCAGTTCAGAAAATATCCAGATTTTGTGTAGAAGCATCTCTAAGGCTAGAAAGGCACATAGAAATTATTTTGTTGCTACATCTTTCAGAAAAGACAGAATTTCTTAATACTTCTTAAAATTTTCTTAAGGAAGCTGAGCATATATTTGTAAGTATTAAAAGATGTCTTTCTCAATGTGTCTTTCCTTGAATCGCTGTGCTGCAATTTGCTTTATTTTACCCATGGAGAAAACTGCAATGTTTGCCAGCTCACTGTATATTTGTTTCCATTCTTGTTTGCTAAATACTGATTAAGAACAAAAATTAGTTCTGAAATCCCAAATGTTTATAAAACTGATGGGCAAAAAGCTAAACAAAATGGTGCCTTATTTTCCCTAGCAACAGTCATGCATGATAATAAATGTCACAATGGTTTTTAAAAAAGATGGTTCATGTTTAGGTTTAGTTATCAAAATCCACAGCATATAGGCTGACAGCTTTTGAAATACATAAACTATTTCTGTCTTTTTTGTTTCCATAGCAACTGAGTGCTCAAAGCTTTAGTTTTGCACTTGTGGAAGAAAAAAACACCCTCTCAGAGTAGGATCTGGAATAGTCTGGAACAAAAGAAGAATGGGTGAAATGGAAAATTAAGCAACTACACTGACATCACCACCCTCTCCCTCAAAATAACCCAAAAACCAGCCAATCCCAAACAAGCCTAGCACAAAGCATCTCTCCTTCACTTTGATGTTATGGAGTTTTTTTTTAGTTGATGGGTGCTTTGCCTTGGACATTTATGTAATCAAAGGCTGGCCCATTTCATTGTGTAGTGCTTCAGGAGACTAAAATGTTCACAGTGACATTTATTTAGATGACCACTTTGTTCACCTTGAAATGGAATTTCATTATAAACAAAAGCTTAATAGCTATTCTATATCTTCTTCCATAAAGAGTATTGCTATTCTTTATGTATCATTGAGGGTTTGGCACTATTTCTGATTTTGATTTGTTTTGCTTTGGTTTTAAGGAAGAATGCTGTTTGTTTCAAAATATTTTGGTAAGATTTGCCACATGAGGGAGACTATTCTACCAAATTGAAAGTGATACTTATGCATATGTAGAAGTATATTTATTTAAGTTGCAAAACATTCTTTGGGAACAGAACTGAAAGAGAAACAAGGTAATGGGAGCTATGTTGTGTGGATAATATATTACTAGGAAGATGCTACAGTTTAAAGGGTTTCCAAGCATACTTAATTTTGCTGTTTATTTCCTGAAAACCAAAGAGTCAAGGTAAGAGAATATCCCTGGACTATTCATCCCCAGCAAGAGGAACTAGCAATGCACATTCAACAAATGAGGAAACTTGATTGCTTTCAGGCATTCATGGGAATGAATTTAATGTTTTCCATCTATACAGTTATGCAGATTTCACTTTAGTCTTACTTGCTAATTTGTCAAGTACATATAATATTCATGAGAGAAGGTATTACTGCTACATAAAATATACAGACAGATTTTAAGTGCAGTGAAATTTATTTGATCACACTATTATGTACCATTTCTCTTATAAAATTAACTTGCATGTAATAATCCTTCCTTCTGTGACAAGAGGTGCAACTGGAATAGATCTATTGTCAAAAGACATCATACTGATTTCAAACTGAACTGTTCTTGAGTTATATAAGGCAAATTGAAGACAATAAAGATATGTATAACATGTGATTTTAAATTCCAAAGATTTCACTTGTCAAAAACGTAGCCTGTAGAACTAGAATTAAATTTGAACTAGATGCATACAACACTGTATATATATATACAGTATATAAAAAGCCAATTTAAAATAGGCTACAATGGCAGTACATTCCCCTTAGAATATTAACACAGTTTTATCAAGGAGGCATTATCTTTAATGCATATGTCCTGATTAACCAACAGAGCCCCTAAGGAGCTATTCCAGACTACTGGTTAAAGGCCATATAAAATGGCATATGAATGAATACAGTCTGGAATGGCTTCCTGGTGTCTGTTTTGCTTTGTCGAACAAATACATAAAATATTTCTTGTAATAGCTGTAATGCATACTGGTTCAGTAGACCATGAAGACATCCTATAGCATGCATAATATGTGCCCTTAAAGGAGAGTAAGCCTTCTGAAGTGCTCACTAGTCTGCTTTGAAGGAGGCACTCATGCTTTTTATGTATATAATAGCCATCTGCAGATATGTCTTTGTGATGATTTTCAACCTTCCATCCTATTTATTCTACTGTTATGATCAGTAAACCTTAGCTTTGGTTTAGATCAATGTGAAACCTGCAACTACTCCTATTGTCTTATTTTTAGCTGTTCTACATTTGCAGCTGAGAAAGGAAAGGCATCAATCAAAAATTGCTAGATTTGATAAGAAGGAAAATGAGAATTTCATGCACAATATGAAAAATTGGAAAAAAAATACAGTTAAACTGGTTAATATATCATTAAAAACTACTTCATCTGCAACAAGATTTGAATATTTTGTGGGCTTTCTAAACTTTTTAATACTATCCATACAGAAATACATCTTGAAAAATTCAGATTTACTATATATTTGAAAATCAAATCTGTCTCTGTCTTTCTTGTAAGTTTCCTTTTGGTTTTGGATGGCCACAATTAGGTCACCCCAAAGCCTTCTCTTTTCCAGGCTGAACAACAAAAATTCTCTCAGCCTTTTCTCACAGGAGAGGTTCTCCATCCCCCTGATCATCTTGGTGGCCTCCTCTGGGCTCACTGCAGCAGGTCCCTGTCCTTCCTGTGCTGAGCAGCCCAGAGCTGATGCAGCACTGCAGGTGGGCTCTCACCAGAGCAGAGCAGAGGGGCACAATCCCCTCCCTCTCCCTGCTGCCCACGGGGCTCTGGATGCAGCCCAGGATATGATTTGACAATGCTTTGACAATGCTGCACCTTCTCTATAATACTGTCAAAATTTCTCAGATTCATATGATACTGTTTTACAGGCCAGTGTTTCAGGTACTCATGATGTAATTTACAGAATCTTAAGTTCTAAGTTACAAAAATTGCTTCTGAAGTAATTAGGTACCAAAAGCTGCTGATTTTCAGAAGTACCTAAAAAAGATAGCCATGTTCTGAAAAACTTTGTGGCAGCTGATCAGTACAACAAGTTACCTAATAATTGTAAAGTCTGGCCTTAGATATGTGGGTGCTAAAAAAATCCAATACCCTTTACAAGATGGATGGCAAGATCTTCTAATATATTTCTGCACAGAACTCCAGCTGAAAAATTGTTGATTTAGAACTTAAATATTACAGAAGATATGACTTTTCAGCCATTTTTGAAAGATTTTTTCCTAAGTTTAACACAGTAAGGGCATCCAAACTTTGTGTTAAGTGGCATATACAAAACATATTATTCTGAGACAGTTTTGCTCAGTGAGTTTTAAATTCACTAATAAACAGATTTAGTGAGAAAGGACAAAAGTATGTAGTGACTAATTAAGGTTTAAAATTCCTGTCTTACTGTTGTAAGTAACTTTAGAAAAACCAAAAAGCTTTGGCAATATATCATTGATGCTGAATTTTCATCCTGGTCAGATGCATGGCTCTGAGAATCTGTGGGCACAGTTCTGACCCTGTTAAATAATGAATAGATTTTACATAAATGCAGTCTTTTCAAATCTTTCTCTGTTGTACTCTCATACTCTTATGTCAGTGCTTCATGGTATGGATGTTTCATACAGCATGTCAAGAAATGAGGTTGGTCCAAAATATTTCTTCCCACACACAAACCCAAGCAATAGCACTTGAGATAACTTCATGTAGCTTTTCAGGATTAAGAGCCTTTTTTACAGGACAAGTTGCTGTTATTCCCCTCAGTGCACTTCATCATGGAATATCAGAACATTTTATTTCTGTATACTTTATGTTTCTGTCTTTTGCATCAGCACAGGGAAACCAAAAGTCCTAAGTACCATTGGCTTGTATAACTCAAGAGGAAATTATGAAGAAATGCCTTGTCACCAAAACCATCTCTTGAAGTAATCTGGTGCATTTATGGCTCTCTGTAATCAAGGTCAAATTTAAGTTTTGGTTCTGAACATGCCATTCTAAACATTTTCCTGGTATTATAGTCATGTATTATGCTAATGTACTGAACTATAATCTCCAGATGGAAATAAATTCTCTCTCAAATCTTCTGTAAAGCAAATTCTGTTATATTTTATCTTCCAGTTTTCCAATTCTTTTCTATTTTTTTTCCCAAGGGAAGCAGATAGGTTTATTTTATTTTATATTATTTTATTTTATTTTATTTTATTTTATTTTATTTTATTTTATTTTATTTTATTTTATTTTATTTTATTTTATTTTATTTTATTTTAATTTAATTTAATTTTTTTTTATCACTACTACTAATTTTAAAATATATTTTGTATTGATATTGTCTTCCCTTTTCTTTAAGAATTTAGCACTTTCAAAACCTACAGAGTTATGATGTGTAATGAAGGAGAAATAGAATACCTTTTTTAATAATATAATTAGTTTCCACAGGATCAATTTATGACAGAATGTAAATATAATGTAAAGAAAGTAAATATAATGTATAGAATGTAATTTCAACAAGTAGAATACACAACATCTAAATTGAAATATAATTGTTTCAGCATCAATAATCCAGAAAGAAAATGCCAGATCATTCAATTTTACTTTGGTTGGGAAACAGATAAATCACTGCATCTTTATTCCTGCCTGCCTTTTACTGAAATATATCGTTAAATTGCAGCTAGGAATGAATTTGAATATACTCTATGGTTTTATAAAATTTTAAATCATCCCACCTTTTTGTATTTTGTTAGTGGCAAACTTTCAGGGAAGTATCTCAGGTTGTTCTCTTTTCTTATTGTCACCTAATGCATTCTTTAAGCACTTAACAAACATGAAGTAAATTCTTTTGTTAATTTTCAGACTGCATTTTCCACTGTTCAGTGTTTCAAACAAATCTTTACTTGTAATGGAAGAATTCAAAGCACAAAATGGCTCTGCTCTTGTTAAATCCAATGTCTGACCACAAGATGTCTTGAAACAGCAAGCTATATAAATGCTAATAAATGACTACTGCATAGATGTAGTACCAAAATGGACCATGGATGTGAGCAAAAATAAGGAAACTAGCTCCATCCCCCTCCTTTTCCCTCTCTCAGTAAAACATTTCTTTCTTCATAGAATCTATCTACAAAACACACAGAGAACAGAAACAATTTTATACCAGCTTGAAATGGCACTACACTCTTATTTTACTCTCTTCGTTAGTCATTTTTATGACCTTTTCCCAATGTAATTTCTCAAATCACCAGTAGCAGTTCTACAGTTTTCATTAGATATTCAGACTTTAAATCAATCAGAGATTATAAGGCACAAACATGTCAATGTTTGCATGCTTCTAATGTATTGGGGCAATTTTAAGGACCTACATGCATATAAGAACCTTATGATTAAAAAAATGTTCATACTGGTCCATTTCTTTAGCAAAGAATAAATGTCTGTGTATACCACCATAATTTTTACATTCCTGAGGAGAATGGAACCTCTGACCCCACAGAAGAGAACTAAAAAATAATGACACCCAGAAGCAAAGGAACAGCTGCAGGGTGGATTTTCATTCCTAGTTTTAGGGACTGTGGAATGTCCTTTTACAGTTTAAAATAGAAAGTGTGAAATAGGTGGCAGAAATGAAGGTACAAGGAAATGGAGGACCACTGAATAGTGAAAGTAATATAGAAATTGTACTATATATGTAATATAAAAATATGTAAATTACATATGCCACCAAGGCTAAGAGAATTTCTGAGTCAGAAGAAATATGTTGGTAAATTTACATTTGTCCAGTTTATCCTCTTGTCTATGTGTTCATTCTGAAATATGCAAATATATCCCTCTAAATGCAAATGCATCCCTATGGCAGCAGGGTTAGAACTGGATGATCTTTAAGGTCCCTTCCAACCTAAGTCACTCTATGATCCTATGATCTGATGTAATATTTGAGCTGGTGTCTCAACTATTTCAGAAAGATGGTAATCAAAAGTGGGTAAAAATACTGGCCATAGGTCTTTCCTACAATCTTTTCCACTTGGCACTCAAATTTTCTCTATGTACCCATTTGAAATTAATAGCTGAATATTAATAGAGAAGAAAAAAATGTGGAAATCACTCAGCAATGGAAGGCAAAGATAGCAAATATCATTGAGTTAGATCTGTACAGCAAATCACCCAAAGGAAAACAGATTAAAACTTATCTTTTTTGTTTGGCTGTTTGGTTTTTTTTAATTTTTGTCATAGAATCACATAATGCATGAAGCTTTAAAGGACCATTGGAGGTCATCTGGTCCAGTTTCTCTGCTCAAGAAGGGTTGCCTAAAGCAGAATTCCCAGGACCATATCCAAATAACTTTTAAAATGTCCAAGAATGAAAATTCCATAACAACTCTTGGCAACCTGTTCTAGTGATTGAAATTAATGAGCTGATGAGCTTTGTAAATTCTGTTTGAAAGTGCTGGATGCACCGAAACATCCAAATCTTTATGAAAAAGTCTCCTAAATTTATTTTGTTGTAATTTTCTATTGTATTTTATTTGTTTGGAGATCTTTCATGAATTCAGATCCACTCAGGGTCTGATGATATAAACAGTGTTTCTTTTTGTGCCTGTTTTACTAATGAAGCTTTCCAAACAACATCCTGCTTCTATTATGTGAGATTAGTGTAGAGAAGGAAAGCAGGAAGAGATATTGGAGAATTGCTTCCCACGTCTCCCTGAAAGATGTCACAGTGTGCAGACTGCACATGAATGTTAAACACAGCATTCCCAAACTTGGTAATTCATAAGTACTCCTGAGAAGGAGAGTTCTGCTTCTAACAATATGCAACAGCACTGGTCTTAGTCAGGTATGGATGACACAATTTTGTGACATGAATATGATTCATCTCTTGATGTGATTATTTCTAGTCACATCTAAGAGATTTCTGGATTTTCTACAATTTTTTTCTTCTTTAAAACTTGTTATATTTTATTTTTCATTGACTTAAGCACTTCAGAAAATAAAAGCAAAAGAACTTTCTGGGCCATAGATAGGTTTCAGAAGCATTGACAATGAGTAAGTTCAGATTTATTCTGAAAAAGAAAGCGACGTGCTGCAATCAGCACTGTTTGTTACCCCACCTAAGTTTAAACAAGTGGATTTTCAAATGGCTTTTCATTTCCAGTAAACACAGGAGAGCAGAGAAAATGTGAGAAGGGACAGATGGTTAGTTTATTCTTGTAAAAGATAAAGAAGTTATATTTATTGAGAGAGTACACTGTTCAGATTCACAGAGAGAGTATGCCCTCAATTTCGCTGCACTATACCAGTGTTCATTCAACTGATGAAGTTCTCAACTCAAAGGGCAGTGTACACTTTGTTCTAAGTTCCTGCTGGAATGGAAAAGCTGACACGGGGAAACTTGCACAAAGGATATTGTGCTGTTAAAGTTTGTTCAAAGCGACAGTTGTCAGATCTCTTTGAAATGAAATTGAAAAGGAAAAACCAATTTTCTTTGAGGACAAAGTTCAGCTCATTTGTTGTTCCTTACCTGTCTAATTTCCTTCCCTGTAAAAGAAATTTTGACTAGGTCTATTTGAAAATGTAGTTTATCCTAGTACAGGCATAGCTCAGAAAGTTTAATTCCACTTAACATAATATTTGTAGACAGTAAGTAAAAATTAATTTCTTTCTCTTTAGAATAATAGAAATGCCAAATTTTGCTGAAAGGATGGGATTTTTTAAGATAGGCAACATGATTTTTAATAGATTTTTCATTCACTTCTTCACTAGTGAATAAATAGTGGGATTTAATATATTTCAGGAGTAAGATAAGCTCCTAGAAAACATAAGCTATTTTGGTAAAATTTAACTACCAAAACCAGATGACCAGTAAATTAAAATCCACTAAATATTTTTAAAGATTTTCAAGATATATTCTCAATATATATATTAACTTGACTTCAGGCATGGTTAAAATAAAATACAAATAGATAATAAAAATAAAATGTTTATTAGTTATAAAATTCTACTGTGTCTATGATTATAATTCTGAAAATAAAAGCTAAAAAAATACCACCTGCTTTATGAAAGGACTGAATATTTGGATATAGCAGATATTTGGATATATTGAAAATTAATTCAAAATGTAGTGTTCATTCTTCAGAGTGTACTGGAGGAGTAGGCTAACTAGCAGCCTGCAGAATATTTCTATTTTTCCCTGTTTTTCATGGAAAGGGGTTTATCCACTGTGGTAAATGCATAACACACAAATATAAAAATGGTATAGTTGATCTAAGGACCAGATTCTTGAAATTTATTTAATACCTACTTCAAGGGCAACGTGTCTTTGTCACTGTATATATATCACAGCCCTTTATCCCACTTCTATGTTAATACAACACCTATACTCAAGACAGACTAACTCAATCCATATATTCATTGACAAAATTTTTTGAAAGAGGAGTGACTAAATAGGTTTGGAAAAATCCCTCTTTAGATGATGATTATGCAAGTTAATATTTGTTCTCTGTTATGGCCAGGTTAACCACATATTTTATCACAGGTGTATATTAACCCATGTCAGAATTCCTGTTTTAATATTATTCTTCAACCCTGTGCTGAGCCAATCTGCTCTGAGCTCTTTCAGTCAATACCTGATCAGCAGGATCAGCTAGTGGATATAGGGACTGTTCTACACTACAGCTTAAAAAAATTAGTAATGCTATAATAAATTAAATCTAATTATCTAATTGAAATTAAATTTGTTGTTGTAGGTCTAATTTAGCAAGGTTTGAGCTGTGGAGAGATGATACTCAAAGGAATCATGGAATGATGTCTGTGAGTGGATAAGCTTGCTCTTCTGTCTCAACAGAGTTTGTATGCAGACAATTGTCTCATAGTACCTTTATCTAAAGGTAGGGCCTTGATTCAGATGTATTTGGCCCAGCCTTTATGATTAATGTCTTTATACTGATATTTTTTTTAGAGAGACTAATCCTTACATTGTGTAATACAGCTCATCTCCCACAGGTGAATTATGATGCAATTGCCAGTTTACAGACATCTGAAGCACAGAAGTAAATGCTGCTTTGCCTAAAATCAAACACAAGTGTTACTCAGTGTAACACCAGGGAACACACTTGAAATTTGACTTCCCCTTTTCTTTTTCCTTTTTTCTTTTTTTTAAATACATAAGAGATAGTGAGAGAAAACAATCTTTTAAGATTTATTTTTTACAGCCTAAAAAGATAAGCAGACTCATTGTAAATACAGATAAAAGTAACAACATATATGTTGGCATGTTTACAATATATGTAACACACCTATGGATAACATGGCCACAGGGATGACAAAAAATATTATCATCTGTGTGAAGTAATTGAACTTGTTTGAGTCAAGAGCTGCAATCAGAAACTGTGGTTATTCAGGAGTATGAATACGCAACACTGGCTCCACATCACTTCTCAAAACAAGTGCCTTTTCCTTCAGCCCTGGGAAACTATCTCCAGAATCATTGCCTAGAGGAATTCTTTTGTTCAGTTTTCTGATAATGACGGTCTGGCATCATTAGGAGGGAAAACTGTTTCCTTTAAAGGGTGACAACACATCCTGGAGGGATAACAGAAAACATATATTCATCCCTAAATCATAGGATGTACTTTCCACCTGCACCTGGGAGAGGAATGTGTTGAGTCATGTGCATTGATGGACAAACACATTTTAATTTTTATTAAAGGTACATTTCATTTTGGTAACATGCTGCTGAGACCTGAGATTTTTTTTTTTCCATTTTTTTTTACTAGCCTGTTCTGAAGCTAAGCGTGTTAAAAGCCTCTTTTGCTGCCAGAAGCAGAAAGTGACGTTTGGCTCAACCTCTTTCCAATGGGTGAATCACAGCCAGTTCACATCATGGTTTGCATTGCTGGAAAAACATCAACAGACTGGCATAACAGAAGTAGGTTAAGCTTCTGTTTAGTTTGCAGATTGGCAAACAGATGAGGATCACTGGTATTTCAATTATCGGTGAGCCAATGGCCTCTTCTGGGTACAAAAGAAACTGAAATATGTTCAGTCCTGGAAAACACCAACGGTGGTGTAGCATTTGCTCTCAATTACTCCTTGTATGACAGGGTTTCTGATGGAAACAGAGTTCAGAATATATCAGCATACTATGATTATGCTACTGTAACCTGTCAGGTAGCCATAAGGCTGGAAAAAGTTACGCTATTTCAACCACAGAACAATTTTCTGCTTGTTATAAACAATGAGTACTTTAGAGAGAAGAGATTTGTAATTCGTGTACATTTATAATGGGCACTTTGAAGAGATTAATTTTTGTGGCTAATTTTGTGCAATTAAATTGCAGACAAGGGTGTGGTTTGAACGTGAGTTTGCCAGAATGAATCTGCTACCCTGACAGTAAAGGAAAACAAAAGTAAGCCAGCAAAACTCGCTTGATCAACAAATCTTACGGTTCGTGCCTGTGGGGAAAAAAATGTCAACCAAAGGTTACAGGAAAAACATTATTTGATATGATAGGCTTACTGGTTATGCCTACCTGGTTTCAACTGACAGAAATAGCTGGTGCATTGCTCCACTCATGTCTGATATTTTAAACATGAATTTGTTTCCGATGTAAGTCAGGTAACAGGTAACCTTCTTGTCAAGGAATGGATGACATAGGGCTGTGATGTGATGAAGCTGAAGAGGGCTTGACTCAGAAGAAATGACAGAGGTAGCCTAGGGAGATAAAGACTGAGTATGAGCATACCTGTGGCACCTCAGGATGATGCTGATTTGACAATAAGCTGAAAAATGCAGCTATATTTGCATTTACAGGTGACTATGTGAACAAGGTTCAAAAGAAGTTGGGGGGGATGAAATGAAATTGGTTGTTGACATGTATGCCCTGGATAAAACAAAAAAAAGTAACTTGTATTTCCATTAGATCTAGAATTTCAATGAAGTACCAATGAAGCAGGTTTACTTGGGCTTCTTTTGCAAGGGGGTTTACATTTTTCAGCCTTCATAAAATAGCAATTTATAAAAAAGTATTTTATCACCCTTATCACTCTTTTATCACTGAACAATATCACCTAATGGCATTATTTAAGATTTCTGTATGGTAAGCACATTAATATTTTAAATTCAAGCTTAAACACACCTTTTTCTTTTTTATTTTCCACTCAAGATTAACAATCTTCCAGAATTTCTTTTATTGCATGCTATTTCAGTATTGTCTAAAATGCTTTTCAAGGTTTAAATTTATGATCTTTGGTAAAATATTTTCTTAACTAGCAGAATTTCCATTAAAAAATTTCTCTTTACACATGATGGCAGCCATTCAGCGTGACATGTTTCAAAGAATTAAAAGTATTAGGTAATGAATTTGCTGAACTATATAGATGATATTTAGTCCTGAAGACTTCAGAATAACTAAGAAGGTATTAAAAGGGACAGGGGAAGCAAACACTCCACTCTTTTCACAAGAAATGTTGCATGATGGTCTTTTTAGTAAATCTGTCTTTTAGAGCTGAAATAATAGAAAAAATACCAAACCATGAAGAGCTAATAAAAAACCTGGAAAATTTTTCCTTGATATTCGTTGAACTTACAGGTAGCCTGTCAATAGCAGTTCTAGTACTGGCAAAGTGAATCCAAAAAAACAGCTGGTCTCATGAAAAGATCTTGTCACTCACCCAGCATTTTATATTAAATAAAAGAGCTAGTATATGAGAGAAAACAGTTCCAGATAGTTAACTGAAGATCTAGAAATACATCTGGATTTCAGATATCAATTTTCTCTGATTTTTTAATGTGAAAATATTACAGGGAACATTATAAGGGCTAAAAAGTTGAAGAAGCCCCAGTATTAAATTGCAAGGAGGTTTTCATTGGGACACAGAAGATAGTTAAATTAGGACATTCTTTAATGGACTAATGATGTGGAAGAGAAAATACCTTAACTAATTACATCATAACTTGATGATAAATTGAGGAAAGGTAGCAAAATGGGAGTCAGAGACAGTTTAATAGGTAAAGATTGCTTTCTGTGCTTACAAGCAAAGAAACCCCCAAGGAATTGGTTAACTAATTCAGGCTCCATCATGTGTAATGATTACTTAGGAATATAAACATCATAACCCTGAGCATGCCCCCTTTCTTCTTTCCCACAGCTTTTATTGCTGAGCATAATCTCCTATGGTCTGGGATGTCCCTTTGGACAGCTGGGGTCTGCTTTCCTGTCTGTGTCCCCTTCCACCTCCTTATGCCCTCCCAGCCTACTCACTGGTGGGGCTGTATGGGAAGCAGAAAAAGCCTTGACCTTGTATAAGAAATGTTCAGCAACCAGTAACACAACACTGTCTTATCAATACCATTTTCATCAGAAATCCACACCACAGCATCCTACCAACTGTGAAGAAATGTATCTACATCCTCAGCCCAAAT
Source organism: Notiomystis cincta (assembly GCA_013398075.1). Taxonomy (NCBI): domain Eukaryota; kingdom Metazoa; phylum Chordata; class Aves; order Passeriformes; family Notiomystidae; genus Notiomystis; species Notiomystis cincta. The sequence continues at coordinate 75,668 of VZRX01015751.1, read as the reverse complement.
CAGTACATCAGGCTAGCATTTTGAGAACCTCTGTAGGATTTGAAACAAATGAACTAAAAAAATCAACAATTAAACCAGCTACTCTTATTTCAAATAATAATAAAGAACCCCTTAATGACTATTTTTTGTACGGGTTGTTTTTAAGTTGGTGCTGTATACATCTCAGGAAGTACTTCACCTTACTCTTACAATGACTAGAACTGGAATTAAAAAAAGATGGGTAATGGCTTCAGCAGAAACCTCTAAAAAACTAAACAACACTGTGCTGGTCTTGTCTGGAGTAGAGTTAATTTCCTTTACAGTAAGTAGTAAAGGCCCATGTTTTGAACTTGTGCTGAACACAGTGATAATAGTGTAGAGATGTTTCAATTATTGCTGGGCAAGACTTACACAGAGGCAAGACTTTGTCATTTTGCATTTTCATGGCAGACTGGGAGGAGATACAGCCAGGATAGCTGACCTCAACTGACCAAAGGGATATTCCAGACCTTGTGATATCATGCTGTCATAAACAGAATTAAGTTGGCTTTCGTATATTGATTGAGGGATGGGTTGTTGTAATATGTTAACACATTAATTAAATTGTTGTGGATTTTAATTAGTTATGGAGGTTAAGGAAATGATTAATTAGTTAATAAAGTTAAGTGTTTGTGGCCTTGTTAAAGTGGGAGATGTACGATTGTGGTGGGGGCAGTTGCGGCATTGGGAGTTGGGAAAATGTTCTGGGATTCTATTGGGACAAGTTGCTATTGGGTTCTATGTATTTTATATATTTATTGTTAAGGTCAAAGACGGCATCTGAAGGAAACTTCCAGAAGCCAAGAGCCCTAATGAGCATAAGGGGATAAAATGTTTCACCTCCTTGGCCTAAAGCAACCCAATCCCTAACCCTTGGGTAGGAACAAGCTGAGCAGCAGTGCTCAGAGGGGAGGAGAGAACAGAGAGGGAGGGACCCAACCCTGGGGGATAAAATCAACCCCCCCCTCCTGGGGGCCTCTGTCCCTGTCCTTTGGGGTATAAAATCGAACCTCCCTCTCCTGGGGACCTCTGGCCCTGCCCTTTGGGGGCTGAGCACTGGCATCGTTCCCTTTTCTTCGCAGCCCGGCACAGCGCCAGCTTTGGATCCTGCACTGTTAATTAGAAAGAGGCGTTTTTTGTTAATAAAGCCCTTGAATTTTTTTTAATTGGCTTTGTCATTTTTGACAATGCTCAGTATATAAAGAGGGCTACAAAAGGGGGGAAAGTTGGAGTGATAACATCTGTCTTCCCAAGTTGCCATTACATGTAATTGGGTTCTGCTCTCCTGGAGATGGCTGAACACCTGCCTGCCCATAGAAAGAACTGAATTCATTCCTTATTTTGCTTTGCTTACATGGGCAGCTTTTTCTTTTATCTATTAAACTGTCTTTATCACAACCCATAAATTTTCTAGATTTCACATTTCCTTTCTCTCTAATCCCACTAGTGAGGGAGTGAGTGAGCAGCTGCACAGGGCTTGGTTGCTGGCTGAGGTTAAACCACATCAAAACCCAGACTTACTAACACAATATATTTTCATGGCACCAAAGCAGACAATTAATTGCTGGAAAATAGAAGAAATCCCTATAAGGAAATAAAACCTGAAATGTTTGTTTTCCCACATATGTAAGACAATTTCTGTCATTTACTCAGGCACAAAAAATATGTATTTAGAAAAACCCTCATATGTTATAGCAAACTTCTATCATGTTTTAATGAGTGATGAAGAATGAAATGTTACCATTCCTTCACCCCTCTATCAAGTCTATACTTAAAAACTTTACCCATTGCTTTCACTTTTAATCATTTGCATTGAGGAAGTTGGCAAGAGCTATCAAAACCCAGGCAGTGTAACTTGAAAGCCAACTGCAGAAAACAATCAGGGTCTAGCGGGATGTATAATAAAATATGCCAGATTGTGTCATTATAATGCAATTTTGGGAGAATTATACATATTCATTCTTCTCATTTAGCAGCTGAATGACAACAAGCAGGTGAGAACATCTATATGATACATCAAGCAAGACAGTTGCTATTATGAACAAAACATAAAAGAGTGTGACAGAGCTGAAAAATGGAAGGAATGTTCTGTTCATACCTTGCAGGCATTGTTATTCTTTGATAGTGAAATGAAGCTTACTGTGGAGGGGGTTATGTCTTGTCATTGTCGGTAACATTTCTGTGACAAATTACAAGAAGTATGTATTTCTTAATAAAATTCTCAATAAGTTATTTAAAGGTATTAGTAGTTTAAGGAAACTACCAGTTTCTTCTCATTTCTATTGTTATGTAGACCATTTTTTTCTTTCTCTAAAATGAAGGCTAGATTCACTAATGAACTCCAAAAACATGACTTTCTGTTGTAATAATGAAAAATAAAATTATAGCATGACATTACTGAATGACAATATAATCAAGTGCCTTCCCTATTTCTATAATGTGGTTTTGGATTGCAAAATGCTTCTTTGTGTCTCTAAAACAAATAACTAAAAGGTCCTTTCTGAACTCTGATTTTTCCTTTCCTCTCCAAAGTTTTTCAATGCAATATTGACAAGTTGCTGTCTCTTGTCCTTGAAGCCATAATCATTCTCTGACAAATCATATCAAAACAGATCTGCCTATAAAGAATTAAGACCTGTGCTTTGTAACAAGATTATATTAAAAATTATAAACTCACAAAGGCATGCCAACTATTCTAGAAAAAGCAAAAATATGTTTGATGGTTTGGTCTGGGCCATATTTTCGATAACAGATATACTGGAATAATGAAGTGCTTACACAGTTGAAGAGACTAGACAACATCCAGACAACTGTTTGCTTTTTTTTCTACAGTAAGATATTAAATTGTAAATTTTTTTTTTGATTATTCACATTTCTTCAGGAGAAAAACAACATTAGATATTAATGGCTGGTTGTCCATTGAAACATTGCAAGACATTATTTTTCATAGCAGAAAGATTAATTTTGATGTGTGGTAGATGGATAAATCTTGAACCATCTGCAAAATCTGATTTGACATGAGAGTATGTGTTATTATCTTTCGAATGGATGAATTATAATCAGTGATCACTGAACTTAGTTTTATGCTTTTTCCTTCCAATATTAAAAATAATTTGGTATGTGTTTATATATAAACCCATTTATTAGATTTCAACACCATTACCAATCTAGCCATTTTGGTGACTCTGAAAGATTGTGATAGAGAGACTTTCATGGACATTTAGTGGAAGAGGTATAAAAAGTAAAATGGCTTTTTATTTTGCATCAAACACCATTAACCACATCTTTTCAAAACAGAAGAATGTGATGGGATCCATCCTTCAGTAGCCTTTAAAACCTATAGAAGTAGGATTTGAAGAACTTTTGAAAATTTAAATAAGGTTTCTGAAAAGAAACACTGCTTTAAGATCTTACTCTCTGTTCTTGACATTATCACTTAAGATTTCTCCCTTTGGTAAAAGGCAGATATTTTTCTCTCTTGATCTACAATTAATTTTCTTTGGATGGAAACATTTGCATTTCTTTTCACCTCATTTCTTATCTTCTGAATCATAAGTGCAGATAAGTACAATTTCCCCTACATGTTTGTTGTGCCTTTAATTTTGCATTCTTTGCATTAATGACAGACTATCTTAAGCATCAAATCTGATTGCCTACTGACTCTATTTTGTCTTTAGGCTTAAGTGGCAATTATAAGATCTGCAAACAGCAGATGGGTAGAAGAATTTGAATTGTTTTGCCATACCAGAGATGTGCTGAGAATTTTGGCAAGCATATGAACTTTTTGAATGGATAATGAAAACACTGGGCATGGGACATACGAAACAAAATACTGTGAGATAAAAAAAGCTACTTGGTCTTCTCAGTATGTGTGTCAGTGATGAAGGAAAACAAAAGCAGTACTGAGAGCAATTGCATAGAATAAGGTCCTGAAAGGACTCAGTTCATATTTCAGAACAATGTTTGTGTGGAATTCCCAGAGAGTAAGGCAAATTATTATAAAACTCATAGGTTTATAGAATGATTTGGGTAGAAAAAGATCCTCAAGATTAAGGCCAATAATAAACCTAACACTGCCAAGTGCACCATTAATACCTATGTAGAAAATGATTGACATATATCATGACCCATGTAACTGTTCCTAAGTAGTGGTGTACATCAACACATAGTGGAAGTCTGTGGGTAACAAAAATCAGTTTCAGAAGTTGACAGCTCAAGTTCAGAAACTGCCTTTGAAAGAACAAGAGTGTGTTTCTGTGTTATACATGAAAGGCGCAAAATAAAATCACCTTGATTTTCCAAAACATTCAAGAATGTACAGGCTACTGCTGCATCCATTTCTGTATTTCAATTATATGCTGTACAGAATTTAGTAGATAGAAATATTTTTAATTTAATATGTTTTATTCATTTTTACTGCCACTGATTTTTCATTGTGGTCTCAGTTGCTCTCCAGTGTCTACAAAATATTTTGTCTTTACATAGCAAGTATATAATTTTTTAGATCAGTCTTTGTCTCAAAATTTTTTACTCTTTATAATTAAATTTTCTTTATTTCAGCAGTTTTCTGCTAAAAATATATATGGTTACTGAAAAAAAAAATTCTTAATATATAGGATTGTAGCATACAGATATAAAAATGTTAATGAGGACACAGTCACTTAGAAGATCCTTTTATCAGTGTCAGCAAGAACAGTAATTAATTGATTGAAAACATTAAAATTATAAAATAGCAACTGATATGTTAATGGAATTTTTCAATTCTTTGTTTTACATGCATGAGTTACACATTTATTTTAATTGTGTTTGTGTTTTCTATGGATCTTTGATTTGGTAGATTGATTTAGCTTGTAAATAAAACCTACATTTTTTGTGTTGTTTTGGAATTATGGCAGTTCTGTGAATTGGGTACTTCGTAAATCTCGGACTAAGGATCTGCTGAATATATTCTAATCTCTGCCTGCCCCTTTGACATTTTAGATGGATTAACATAAGGTCAATATATCTCAGCATAGAAAGATTCTGATATTTTACTTAAATCTGTAATCGATCCCATATAATCTACCTATTCAGATTAAGTTCATTTATTATATTACTTTTAGTATACATTGGAATTATTGGAATATTTCTGTAAATATATTGCTGAGATCACTGTACACACACATCAGCCAAGTGCTACACTGCTGAAATTAGCCTCTGGATAGTGTGGAGATAATAGGAATGATGACTTTACAGTTAAAGATTATTAATTCTGTTCTTCAAGAATGGACCACTGCTTTGTATCTTCTGCCACTGAATATCAGATGTGCAGATTACACATTGAAACATTTGGATCTACAACCTGCTATCATATTTTCTATTATGGTAAAGTATTCTGGATTAATTTGAAGAAGAGAAATGATTTAGGGCAGTATGTCTTTTTAGTCCTTGACATAAAAGCAGGCAAAAATAATTGGCTCCAAAAGTTCCCATTTGGCAGGAAGCATGCAAGCAAATATTCTGGAGGTATTCTTCCAATAGTTCAATGATTTATTATAATAATTTTTTTTTCTCACATGATTTCTATATACCACATTTCCTTGGACTTATTTACAGCTGGAGAAGACAGGAAGGCCAGGGGCTCACTTGTAAGGAAACCTAAAGAAAATTGAAACCTGATCTATTGTCTCCTTATCCCCTTCTAGAATACTTGGCCACCACAGCTGAACTTGTCACCTTGGAAGCTTCCAAACTAGTTGGAGACTTATGAGCTAAATATCTTTGCATCTAAACCCTTTAAGGGCTTTTATCACTAATGTGTTTGGAGCATGTTATTATGGGCAAGGAACAGACTAGCATCCACAATCATTTTCATGCAAAGACATGCAGATCTCCATTAAAGAACTCTGGCTGCTGGCAAATATATTCCAAAGGCAATTTCTGGCTATAAACTTAATGCAAGAAAGACAAAGGGTAATAAAGAAACAAAATAATGAAATAAAATAAAACTGAAATTAGTTTCAGACCATGACTGAAGATGTGTACATGAGCAAGGTAAATTAAATAGTTGTTATGGACCTATGCATGTCATATACTGAGTAAACAGGTATTCTGAATGGCTCTAGTGCCTCTAAACTCTTTTCCTGGATGGATTATCCAGCACTGTTAGAAAAATAATCTCTTTTCTTGGACAGATCTATCTTTTCTAGACTTTCTAGAATTGTACATGTTGGACAATAGTGGAGAATTTAGAGTACTCTCTGGACCCAAAGACCACGTTTAGAAAAAAGGAAAATATACTTATATTAGAAAAGAACCTAATTTCTTCAAGAAAGTTTGAAGAAAAGGATATATCAGTCAATGTCCTGAATAATTGGAAATTTTTTTCACTTTTTCAGCAGAGTGCTTGATCAGAAACCTATTGGAAATATGTATGATAATTTATTTCTGTTCATCATACTAGTCATAATCTCATTAGTGCAGAAAACAGTGATTTATGGTTTTGAGTTGAGAGCAACAGTGTAGCATCTACCTGTAAGTTGCTGTCAGGGCATTAAAGATGTCAGGAACATCAATAAAACTTATGTTTTTAACTTATGTGAAGTTTATTCTTGGCTGAGTTGCTGAGAAGAAGTTCACACATTCCCAGATGATATTATAAAATTTGACTGACCAGTAGTTGTTTTCTCTTTTTTGTTGAATTTATATTTGTTTTAAGGGAACAAAGAATCTTACACCAGTCCTGACTAATCAACAAAATATACCATATTCTTAAATGGAAAAATGTAAATAATTTTAAAATAATATAAAAATGAGAATCACCTTGGAGATTAATTAAATTGCTGTAAAACAAATAATTTACATTTAAATAACTTATTTCCTTTTGACCTAATTTAAAAGTAACCTTTACTCTTTCTCAACTAATCTCTAAATTTATGAGCTAGTTTGATCATATTAGTGCAATAAAATTGAAAATTTTAGATATGGTAGGTAATCACTTTTAGTCTCCTCATCTGTGTTTCCAATCTCATTACAGATTGCAATTTTCAGTGCAGATTACATGATGACCCATCAGTGGCTTTGTTGTTTCTGAATTACTGATTCCTCAACTATTGCCAGATAAGAACAAAGACTATGCATCAGCCTGACAGCTTGCAAACAGAAAATGGGCTTGTAGGATTGGATTTAAATCCCAGGTGTAGGGGATAATTACCACATCAGTCATGCAGTAACTGAAAAATGGTATTTCAACAAGAAAAATTGCATTCCTTTTATAGTGCCAACAGAAATCATTTTTGAGGCTTCATACTGATTCCGTGCATCATTACATGTGCACTGTACTCATTAAACGCAATGTTTGTTACAACCTTAAAAACTTATTGTTTCAGATACTTTTGTGGCTGAGTTGGCTCAAATCAAGATTTGTGAAACCTTGACAGTGCTAAGGTCATTCAAAGGTGTAATATACATTATACAAGTGAAGCAACAGCAGAGCCCAAAACACCCAAAACCTTTTCTGCTTCAGGGGTAAAAAAAAGGAAACTAAAGCAGAAACACATAGATCCTACTTTAGAAAGTCCTCTGGGGTTAGGCCCTTTGATGCAGGCCTTTCATTAAGCTAAATAGAATGGTAATAAGAGGGTATCATCATTTGTGTGGGCTTCTTTACTCTATACTTTCTAGTAAACAAGATACTGTTATCAATTAATTATTTTCTAGGCCAACAAATCAAAAGCATGTTAAAAATAAACCATAAGCAGAGTAAATCTTTAATGTCACACTATTGAAGCAGAGATTTACTGTATCATTTATTTCATAAGTTGACTATGGTCAATTTTACTTTATTATTAAGCAGACAGTAAAGCAGTAAGTAGGTTTAACAGAGTAGTCTGTGCATCCAGAAAATTAGCAACTGGCAATTTGAGGGAAGGAGAGGGAAATAGACTTGTTTGTTATCTCAAATGGAAATACTTTCCCTTGTATCAACATGGAATGTCTGAATTTTGCCAGCTGGGCCATCTGTGCTCTGGATTTCCCATGGATAACTTTGGCAATGCCCAACTGAGGCTTGTAAAGGCAAATGTCTTCTGCAGTGTATTTCTCTAAGCTTATGCAGTGAGGAGATAAGGGGTTTCGTAAGAACCACTTCTGGCTTTAGGAAGCAAGCAGGAATACTTGGATTGTTTAAGGAAACATAAAAGCAAGACTCAATCAGTTCCAGACTAGGTAAAAGGGTCATCTCGATGAAGTAAAACATGAACATGCCATCCCCAGAGCTTTCCATGTATCTTCCCATGTCTATCTTTTCTGGTCGTTTGCCTGGTTTGTCTTTGGCACTCTTACAATTACATGTTGGATACACATTAACTACCGGAAAAGCTTCGAGCAAAGGCAACAGTTTACAAACCACTACCAATACTTTAGATTCCATTATTAGATTTGTAGAAAGTCAGCCTGGGTCCAACTTCTCTTTCCTACAGAAAGAAACCACTTCCTTTCATCCACCTAAAATTTGTCTTCTTCATTGATTTGGACTTTTCAAGCACATGGGGAATGAACCCTTGGCCAACAGGAGATTTCAGGGCTGAATACTTCTGCCTTGAATGAGTTTCATGCAAAAGGGTTAAGGTGTCCCCAAGGCACTTTTTGTATTCAGCACTGATATTCTCAGAGAGAGCCTCTGCTAAATTGTCTCCACACTGGCTTCTACATTCGTTCAGGAAAAATACAGAATGCTGGAAAAAGCAATTGGGAAATTTCCAAAACTGACAGACTTTTAAGCCCAGGGAAAATTTTGGATGCTTTTTTCCAGTATATTGAATTCTTTAAGAGATAGGTCCATGACATTTTGCTCAAGGGTCTGTTCTTGTAGAAATTGAACAAATTAAAGCTTTCTTTTATTGTTTGGTACTGGTAACTGAGCATTGCTCATGATGCCACTTAACTCAGTTTTGTGGGGAGAGGGAAAAACTGTCAGATATTTTGTTTCTGAAACTTTAGAGAGGATATAAAAGACCCCTTGACATAAATCTGTTGATATTTTCAGCAGGACTACTTCAAAAGACTTTAAGAGAAGTAAAAAAGAGACTGTCTTGACTTCAATTAATTCAGTGTCCTGCATGTATAGAATGAAGATTTGCAGGTAATAATACTGCCCTGTACTTCAACAGGAAGAACACGAGATGAGCACTATTGATTTCCAACTTATTATTTATCTCTGTAGCTTGAATTAATTTGCACTGTCTTCTGAGGAGAACTCTAACAGTTACACATAAAGAAAATTAGTTACACAGTAATAGTTTCAAAGGATACTAGGGAAACTTGAAATGGTAGTGCTGTGATCCTCAGAACAGTGATGTACAGTCACTTGCAGATCAGGTGGCAGCATTACTGCATTGCTATCTCACCAAGAATGAAACTAGAAATTAGTATTTTGTTCTGGTCGGAAATGCCAGCTCCTGTAATGCTGTGGCGAATGGGATTTAACTGCATGATTGCTGTAAGTGACTTACATGTCATAGATAAATTGTGGGGTCAATACAAAGCAGATTTAAGGATTAGAAAATATTTTGCAATTGTACAGCATTTGGAAGACAAATGGGTTTTATATCTGACTTTCTTTTTAGTTTTCCTGGAGTTTTTTTATCTCAAGCATCTTAACTATTTTGAGTTCTCTTTATTCTAAATGAAATATATTTTAAAAAATTAGCATTAAAATGACAGTCATGTTCTTATTGCAATTTTTAGATATTTTAGCTGTGCAATGAACTGCATCAGTCTTCATGCATGTGTTCTGAAGCATTGGCTGTTTTGGAGGATAGCACAAACAATATATGATTTTAATATATCTTACAAATATGTCTTCAGATGTTCAATGACACGAATATTACATCTCCAGTATAGGAATGAAAAATATTTTCATTTTTATTTCTTTTCAAGATTAGTATTGAGGTTTTTTTCCCTTTCATTCTTTTGTTTGTACCCTAGCACACAAATTATCAGACAGTCAGTTAACTTGAACACAACAAATATAAGGACAGCAAACAGGTAAATGGGCATGCAAAACACTAATTTACACTTGCAAAACAGGTAATTTCACGCACTGGTGGTAGCCTGCACATGCAATTATTCATCTTATTCATGCATATGGATGGCTTCAGCACAATTGCCTTTTTACATATGTGCATATATTTCACAGGCGTAGTTTAGTCACTGATATTTAGTCATTATGATTTGTGTGCATGTTAAAACCCTGCTGTGTTCATTCAGAATAGAATATAGGTTCACGATCCTTTTGCATCAGGTAGCTATATCATATCAGTAAATACTGGTCTGTCAAGAAAGACAGCTTCAACAAACCTCAAGGTTCAGTGCATTCCATAATACTCAATCTCTTTTTTTTCAGTAGCAAATCTGACTTTCACAAAACATGCACCTCTGTCTTCTTTACATATTAGACTTTAGGGTTTTTAAGGAAAATATATGAAACAAAAGCACAAAATGTGATGGGGTAACAAATAAAATATTTAAAATATGCTGTACTACCATTTTTACTATACAACATTATTAAAAAGAAGAGCTACAGTCTAGTTGTAATAATTGCAGATTCTTAAAACTTCAGGTGTTGCCATTTTATATTGTAAAGTGAGAAATGCCAAAGAAATCATATCAGACCGATTTCAACAAAAATGGTCATATATAACTTCTCTTACACTCGAAATTATGCTACTTTTACTCTGACTCCTTCCACATAATAGATGTGGAAAAGCCAGAGGTCTCCCTCAGAAACGTGCCTGAAATACAATTCAAACTATGTCCCAGTCAGGCACCCTGTTGATCTGGACCCTGAACTTGACCCAGATAATGAACTCCCCAGCTTGAACTTGGATGTGCCTATAGATTTGCCCAGAAATTGTGGTGTTGTGTCTGACCCTCATTACAGTCCCCAGGACTGGTTCCAACCTGGATCCACTGACTAAATTTCCCAGCTTTTCCTCAGACAGACCTCATCACCATGGATTTGTCTGTCTGCCCTAATTTGTCCCCACATACCCTGCTCGTGGCTGGGACAATGGGACAGGCCCTGGCTACAAGACACACGTGGGGAGTCCATATGGTTTAGTGACATCCAGGCTGTAGGGAGACACCAGCTTGCACAGCCCCTGGCTCTGCATAACTCAGCATTCAGGGGCTGTTAGCATTCTCTGTGCCTGTCCCAAATACCAGGTTAGAGAAACACAAAGGTCTAGGGAATGTAATATGTGTTAACTAGCATGACAGCACTCTCCTCAGCTAGAGATATTGTTTTCAGATTAGAAATAGGGCTACCTTACACACAAAGATTCTGTTCTATATTTTACTATATGTTCTATATTTATGCCTAAATTCAGACACAAGAAGAATACACTGAAGAGATCTTAATGATTGCAGAGTAGATCAGTCCTTCCACAGACTGTGAACCTATAAAGTTTGAAAGGCACACCTGTTCCTTTAAACATGGGTCTATTTATTAAAACAGCAGTACATTTCTTATTTTAAAATGGGAGACTGGGGTTAAGCCCTCTTTCTATTCCTCTCTGTTCCCACCAAATTACATTCTTTAAGAGCTAGCCACATATTTCAGTTTCCAAACCTCAAACGATTACTTCTGGGCCATTACAAGAATGGAAGCTTTCAGCCTGAGAAGTAACTGATTTGGGAAACAAAAAGAAAAATGAATAAAGCTGGTTGAAAGGTTCAAATATTTTTTCATCAATTTTCAGAGGAAGAAAAAGACAAATTTATTCCCTAAACCTGTATTTTGGTTAAACAGCTTCAGATATGCAAAACTGGGACAAAATAAAGTTACTTTGTAGTTATGATATTGAGTGGGATTTTGAAAGTCATCAAATATTTCCACCATCCAAGAATCATTGTATGCCAATAGAACTTGGGAACTTCTTTCCTTTCCGTGAATGAAAACTGAAAATAAAAAATTGCATTTGATCCAAAGGAAAGTAAATTTAGTGACTTTGGAGTATTTTAAGGGGGCCTACAAGAGTGCTGGAGAGGGATTATTTATAAGGGAGTGTAGTGATAGGACAAGGGGTAATGGTTTTAAACTGATGGAGGGTAGACTCTGGTTAAATATTAGGCAGATATTTTTTAGTCTGAGGGTGTGGGAAGAGAGTGGAACAGATTTCCCAGAGAACTTATGGATATCTCATCTCTGCAGATTCTCAAGGCCAGGTTGGATGGGGCTTTGAGAAACCTCCATCAGCAGAAGATGTCTCTGACCACGGCAGGGCATTGGAACAAGATGTTTGTTAAGGTCCTTTCCAAGCCAAATCATTCTATGATGAAAACTATATTCTGCTTAAAACTCATATTCAAAATAATCACTGAATTTTTTAAATAAGGCCAAATCCAATTATACCCAAATAAGTTTAAAAAAATAAAAACAACAGGTAAAGGCCCTCTAGTTCTTTTTTATTTTATGAATCCATAAAAAATTTATTTTAAAAATTTGTTCCTGAGATTTCTTTTTTATTCCCCAGACTGAACTATGTCCAGAAGACCAATTGAAAGGAGAGGAGGAAGAAGAGAAATCCAGGAGAGGAAGAAGAAGAGAAATCCTTGGCTTTAAGCAGTGCGCACACTCTTGTCTGCTTGCCCTTGTCTTAACTTTAGCTATAACTAGAAGAAATATTACACCATTAAAAATAGTAACAGAAGTTCTTGGTGCCAATCAATACCCGATCTCTTCCTGTATTTGGGGGAGTATAGCATAAAGCAATAAACTAGGCAGATATATATAGGTTCCAAACACTAATCCCAAACCCTAACCTTGTTTTATGGTTAGAAAACTCATCAGTAGAACAATAGAGAGTATAAGTCCTTGGCTTCAGCTGACAACAACATTCTTTCTCTTATAAGCCAATATCTTTTGTCATTTATTTTGTGTAGATGGGGCTTTTAATTTTATCTATGTGTTTGGATTAGGTTTGGTCTTACAGTTATGGATTGGAAATCCAGCACTTCAAAGGACCAGTTTATTCTGGATACTGCCATGGCTTCAAAGGTATGGCAAACAAAATATCTTTTGAAATGGAAATGGAAAGTGTTGTAAGAATACCTTATTCCAGAGCTTGCAGCCATGAGAAAAAGCTGATGATGATGCAGACAACTTTGTTTTTCTTTTTTCTAATTGGAGTAGGTTTCTTCTGTTGGGTTAATGTTAGGGTTTATTTGGAGGTTAACTTTCAGTTTTCGAAACTAAAGCATCAAGGTTGTTATTTCCTTTCAATGTCCTCAAGACCTGTACAACTTTAAAGAGGTCTGGAAACTTAAGCTATCAATTACTTAAACCCTTTCTTACTAACTTAATAATGTGAAGGCTTTGCCACAGCCTGTCAGTTTGGTGTTATAGCATGACCTCAAAAGGTTATGTTACATGCTTTTGGCATGTAGTACGGAAATATAAGGGAGTTTCAATGGCTACAAATCTACAGATCCAAGACAACAAAAACTAATATAAATATTCTGGAAAAAATAAGAATAGCTGTTCAATACAATTAAACTATACCGCCTGAGCATTAAATGTGGCCTTGAAATTCACAGGTTATGATTTTATAAAACAAACTGGGAATGCAGTTGAAGTTAGGGTTTATATTTGCTGCATCTAAACATGATGTTTCCTTCTCCTTCAGATTAAATGACAATCATAAGACACTAAGTTATGAAGCAGTGACATCTGGCTTCTCAACAGACACCTCAGGCAACTGTAGTAATAGCTTTGGAGATGGCTGTGTATCTGTAACAGAGTTAAGTTTTTTGTCTGGATTGTATTACCCTCTTACTCCCTCAGACATTTTGTCCTATAGCTCATATTGGAATTACTGAACCACTCATAACCCTGATTTATAAGCCTTTTCTTGTGTTTCCATCTGCTACTGTTGTGTTGGTTTTCTTGTTTGGATTTTTTGCCTCTCGGGAAGCTGTTAGCATACTTTGAGAAAACTTCTAAAGGAAGGTTTTGTCAATTGGAAAAAAAGGAAGAATTCTAATAATAAAAGTTTAAAAAGCAAACAAAAATAAATGTTTCTTATAAGATGAGTGTGTATGAAAATATAAGGGGAATCATAGCAGGTAATGTTTCTAACTCAGAGCTTAAATATTCATTAATGCTATCAGGTCAAAGTAGTTGCCAATTTAATTGGGAGAATATACTTTCTTCACTTTTTTTTGAGGCATATAATAAAATCTGTGTGATCTATTAAAATGCCAGTTGGAAATCCTGTATTTGGAAAAAAAAATCACTTTTTAGCTCCCTATCTTATATTGTAGCTGATTGATCTATGTGATGTATAAAACCTGGAAATACTGATTGGATCAATTTATTTCCTGGAGAAAAATTGTATGTACCTCAGTCAGGTCTCCTCAGTGCATGAGAAACATCTATATGGCATAAAAGACAACAATTTTCATATTTGCACCCATTAGATCTGGAGCACTTTAACTTTTCCTGGCTGATATAAACTTATGCTTGAAGTGTTGTCAGCTGGGAAAAATTAATTTAACCCCTTAGGCAACAGTACCATCTTCTGTGCTGGTTTTGAGGTAATTTGCCTTCAGAGGCACCTGAACTCAGTGGAAAGAGGTGCAGCACAGCACCTATACAGTCAGATAGCAACAGATCCAGTGTCATTCCTGCTTTCCTCTGGGACACAAGACCATGAAGAGACATCTACATGTCTTTCTTTTGATCTTAAAAGCGCTATGAAATGAGAAACCTATTTGTCCTGTGAGTCTATCTTCTGTAAATTATATGGCAGCACTATGGTTCATCCACTTTTGTGTCTGAACATGAGCATGAGCTGTATTCTGTGGTGGCAGAAATGGCATAATATACAACTGGTAATGTGGCTTTCATGTCAGCTTATACCATATAGAACATTACTTTCACCAATAAACAGCTATCAATGATAGTCAATCCAGTAATTCAGATGTATTAATGAGGCAAATATAAGCAATTTTAAGTTCTGACCCTTAGACAGAAAGACTACACATCTTGTCTGAAATGTATTAAAGTGCACAGATCCTACCATTTGTGGTATGTGCTTCAGTTGTGCTGCATAGGCATCATTTTGCCACCTTTAGAACTATTAAATAATTTTAACAATTAATAAAATAAAGTATTTGTTTTTCTAACCACAGGGAACTTACAAGTAAATGTACAAGTAAAGTTAGAAGAAACTTGTTACAAAATTCCAGATACTTAATGTTGAAGATACACATTATCATTACAGTCTAAACAATTTGTACACAGATCCCAAAATATAATAAAAATGTCTTTAATTAAGTTTATGAAAGTTTTGATAATGCTGGAAAATTGTTTTCCTATTTTTTCAAGTCAAAAGAAGCACCATATAGATATTATTGCCAACATGAAATGCCTTTCAGTTACGAGTTATTCTCAGAAACAGTGAAATCTTTTCAAAAGTTGTCAGTCTCTTGCGTCTCCCTCAACACAAACTTCAACCTTATTAAAAGATCAGGGCTGCTAGTAAAGGTGTGAACAGATGTTTTATCTCCACATTTTGTGCATAAATGCAAGTACTTGGATGTAAATTGATCAAACTGTTGAAACAAATCATTTAAGATTTGTGCAGTGATTAATAATAGATGCCAGTAATCAAATCTCCCTGCCACCAGCACATCTGTTACAGAGAGTTTCTGGTTTGCCCTATTATGCAAATGTGCAATAAAAAAAAAAAAATTACTTGATTTAACAGCTGGTTGAAAAACATTATTTTTAGGTGTTTTTTTAATGTATTGTTTTTACCATTGATAGCCACTTGATGTAGACTAATTCAATTATGTTATGTAGTATCACAGAATGGGGGAGGGAACCTACCAAGTCTGCTCAGAAACTGCTGCAGAATTTTAAAGATATTTAGAATTTCTCGGACACTCATAGCTTCTGAAAGAACAAAGTACACAGGAGAAGAGAGTTTTCCTTGAATTTAATACTTCAGATATACCTTCATGTAATTTGCTTCTTCAATACTGTAAGTATCACTTACATAAGTAAACCTTTGTGGGACCATAAAAAGACCAGCCTTTGATTCATCACTGCACATCAAAATGAATATGATCTCAAAAACTGTTTCTGGACATTTTAGTTGATAGGCTTAAAAACTGAAGAGAGGGAAATATCAGCACAGAATTATTCTTGATTTAATATATACTTAGACTCCATTGTTTGGTTATGGATATTGCAGATTTCAGCAGCCTTCAGCACCAGGATCTAGAATCATGGAAACATAAAATCATAGAGGTTGGAAAAGGCCTTTAAAATCCAGTCCAACCATTAACCTTACACTGCCAATCCACCACTAATCTCTGTCTCTAGGTGTCCCTCCAGATATCTTATGAATGCTCACAAGGATGGTGACTCAACCACATCCCTGGGCAGCCTGTTCCAAAGCTTGACAGCCCTTTCAGTGAAGACGTTTTTCTAATATACACTCTAAATCTCTCCTGGTGCAACTTGAGTACATTTCCTATTCTTCTATCACTTGTTACTGAGAGAACTCGCAATTTTTTAAAGCAACATAATTTCCTCCCTTTTCTGTCTCAGGGGTGTATGACAGGTTGTGTGAGACTTGTCTTCTCTTTTTCTGCTGCTCCCCAAGTGTATATTGGAAGAACTGAGTTTACTTTTACTTCTGGAGGATGGAAGAAAAAAACAAAGTAAGGAAAAACAGAAATATTAAAATGTGTACCTAAGAGAGAGAGAGAATTTCACTGTGAAAATGTTTGTTCCCTTTTTTTATTCAACCAAACATATTTCTCCCAAAATTGTATATGCTGAATTACACATCTTATGGAGTAGTGCTATAAAACCAGACAAACATTAATTTCAAACAAACATCATCTTTCAGCTCCCTGGGTTACCAAATAACCAGCTGTGTCAGCAACATATATTGCTCTAGAGGGATGCATTTTAATAGAGTCATCTCAGAGCAGAATATGTTGCTTTATAAACCAAGTTCAGAAATAGCCAAACAGATAGACAGAAATAGATAGAACTCACCCTTTAAAGGGAGATGAAGTATAAATATTCTCGTGATTCTCAATGACTACCCAACAAAGTTGTGGAAAAAACCTCATGTCCTTTTATTCTGTATGAAAAAGCTATAGGTATATGGGAAGGGTACAAGAATATGATATGCAGTCCTTATTTCATTTTGCTGGAACTAGAAATTCAACTTGTGTAGTACAATGTATCTTCCTCTCTTGAAAAGGTGATTGTCAGAACATGTTAATAAACATTTTGATCCAAATGTCAAAGTCTGTCAGGGTTTGGTTTTTTTTCTTCTCTACTTGTTTTTTTCTGTCTTTTTATATGTGTAGAAGAAAAGACAAGTGATTCAGAAGACATCTTTGAGAGAAGGCATTGCAATTAGAATAAAGAGAAAAAAATTAGAATATTGTCAATTATTCACTGAGAAAAAAAACCTGGAAAATATCTGGACTTGTTTGAATTCCAATAGATCTCAGCTGAGAAACCAAGTTTCAGAATTAAGAGGAATGGAAATCCTCTAACTCGTTGTCTTGACTGTCTTGATTTTGGAAAGTAAAAATCTCAGGTAAAATCTTCCCAGCAATATTCTTTGTACAGTCCTAAATGAAAGTCAAGATTATAAAAGGGTTAAATTTTTTTTAAATTATCACTAAATATGTGTATGTGTGTGTTTCCATTTAGCATTTTCAGCATGATTTATTAAAGCAGTGATACTTCTTTTTATGGAAAGAGGTTCCCAAAGCAAGGAAATAAAATTTCTTCTCGAAAAGCACAGAATTGATCATGATCTCTGTAAAATTATTTAGTATCAAAAAGTAGGTATCTAGTAGTATTTCAGTATTCATTCACATTGGATTGGGAGATATGCCACTGACACAAATCAGTCTTGCTCTCTTCTGGAAAGTCAGCTGAAGAGCAGACATTTGGTCTTCTAAAATAGTATTTGAGGCTTGTGTTACCTGCTTTGTTCCCTAGTAATCTCATGCTTCATACATCATAGAAAACCTCAAATGATTATGTAGTTCCTTTTCTGCATTTTCTTCTAGGGCCTCATTTTCCAGGTTACTGAACTGATTCCATCTTTTAGACAGTGAAAATAATGTTGAGAAAATACCACACAAATATATATAGTTTTCCATTTTTTATGTAAAATTCAATGGATTATGTAGGAAAAAAGTACATTGTCTATATCTCCTCAACCAAATTCATGTATTACTCCTGCCAGCAAATAAGACGATAGAATTTGAAATGAAAAGATTAGTATTTAACGTTGCAAATATAACCAATTATTTTTTAATTATTCAGTGAATTTGAAGACAGTCGTGTGACTTGGAGAATTTAACATTACTTTCCATCTCTCAGTTTGTAGCTGTGTGAACAAAAAACTGCTTACAATAGCAAACCTTTGGTGTAAAAGCAGATTTAGGAGAATTTACCAGCATCAAGACTCAGAGTACAAATGCATTTGATCTGCTTTAACAAGGACATTTTTATCATTGTATTCTAGGACAAGACCATGGAGAGAAAGATATGTGACCTGAGCATTCTTATGTCCTTACATTTTTGCATCTCTTCAGTCATGCAGAGAGGTCATTTACAACAGTTTTGGAAGCCTGGACAGTCTTCAGGGGAATCTTATGTGAACCAGAGAGTGACTCAAATTAATATAAAAAGCAGAGTTGCAATTCTTATATTCCTGTATAGGTAGGGTTTGGAAAACTCACAACTTTCTTTGGTAAATTGCTAATAAATATTTAGCTAGCAACATAAATAATCAGCAGGTTGACAATAATCATTCTTGCCAACACATGAGATCTGTTAAAAAAAAAACCCAAACATTTGTAATTCGATAAGTTAGCAGGAATTGAATAACAGGAAATATAAAATAAAATCAATACCTTTGTGGAGTTGCACCAAAACAATGAAAAAAGAATGTACACTTGTAGTGACAAAATACAGCAGAAACAATGATATAGGAAGGGGAATGGTAATAAATCATTTTATCAGAGAACAGAATTACTTTGATAGGATCAGTGGAATTACAGGAAATGAATGAATGAACTAAAGCTACAGGTAAAACAAAAATTATGTATGTATCCATTTATGTATGTAAAAGATATCTACTGTGTAGCTGGGGAGGGCACTAATATCATAAAAACCTGTGGTAATAGGAATTGTAAAGAAATTAAATACAAATGAAACTTTGTGTTTTTAAAAAATATGATGAAATCTGTAAATCAGAGACAGTCAAATACTGTTCAACTGTCCTCCCCAAACCATCCCCCTCCCTGGCCTCAGCTGTTTGCAGATGTCAGTCAGCTGCTCTACATACCCTCCAAAAAATACATTAAGAAACCCATATGGATTTTTATATTTTTTGTCTGTTAGCAAAGCAGAAACACAGAGGAGTTGCTCAGCTGAAACTCTCATGAACTGATTGTATCTTGTTCACCTTAAATACCTCTTGATTTGATCACTGTATCTTCTCTCACTTCTTGTTCTCCAGACTACTCTCCTTCACTGAAATCTGCAGGTTTGCAAGGGGGAAAGCAGTTACCATGTCCTCAGAAGCTTTCATTAAAAACTGCAAGGTCAGTCTTATCCTACTACCCAAGTGCACATCAGTATATGAAATGTAATCAGATGTTTGATGTTCTTTTCTCATGGAAGAAATGATCAGGCTCTCATTTTTTCTCTTTTCTCTATAAATTTTAGTGACAGTTTAAACCACCTATCACCATAAAACACTGTGTTGCAAAACAGGCTGGATTTGGACAGAGGAGCTGAGTATTGATCTGGTGCTACACCATCACTCAGCTCTTGATGGTGGAGAGGATATCATGTTTGCAGAGCCTCCCCAGCATTTGGCATTGTAAAGCAGGAGTGGCTGCTAGCCATGACACACAGCAAGACCAAATACCACTCTGTGGTAAGACCAACACAGCCTCTGTGGGAATAATCAATATTTTGTCAGAGAACTGTACAATCATCCAACTGGTGGCAGAGACAGTGAAACAGACTGCTGTAAAGAGAGCACCTCTGTGTATGTTTTGTAACACCATTACAAGAAGCCAAATAATCCTCTTCAGCACAAGTAATATTATCTATGCAGCTGACATGCACCACTGCCCAAAACAAAACCTATACTTTAGCTGAATCAGATTACCACTGTTTTCCCTGTGCTCTGAGATGTATATAATTGAAATAAAAATAGCTTTCCTTCAGTTCCATAATGTAGATTTTCTTTCACCAAAAAATAATGAGGCCAGTAAGCCTCTTAGAACAAGTTTAAAACTTTCAACACAGTGCACCTCTTAGAAAATTAATTTGCTTCTGATGGCTTCCTTTAAAGCAAAATATCAAAAATGCCAAGTATAGAGTGTTCAGAACAATATACTGCAGAATGTAAGCACTGTTCTGCAGAATACCAGTGATTCCAAAATGAGGCATTGGAAACAGTATTTAAAAATACTTATTTCTTCTGAGTTTGGCATCATTGCATTTGTTTGGGAATGGATAATACACACAAAGAAGTAGCACACTATACTGAATGAAAGTTACCAGTGAATTACAGGATGCCCTTGGCCATGTCATGGAAACATTCACTGTTCTATTAGGCACAACCCTAGAAGACACCAGGATGGCAGTCACTGTTCAGGCAGAAAGCACTCAACAAACTGAAGAAGCAAGATGGACTTTTATGGGCACATGACCAACTTGGCTGACTGAAACAATGGAAAAAAAAGTTCCTATTGCAATGGAATAATTTAGAAAACATNAAGATGGACTTTTATGGGCACATGACCAACTTGGCTGACTGAAACAATGGAAAAAAAAGTTCCTATTGCAATGGAATAATTTAGAAAACATCAACCATACAAGAAGTTAAACTTGTTGTTTAGGTAATAGGAAGGATTATTTCACATATGTATTTAAATTTTTTGAAAAGTGACTTTTTTTGTTGACTTATGCTAATGTCACAGGTAATTCTACTATCCAACAACATGTCATGACTAACCTAAAAAATGTGGGCAAATAAATATGAATCGAGAAACAACAGCATTATCATCTTTACTTTAAACCAACATTTGAATTAAAAATTAAAAATTAATGAAGGCATGATTTAGGGCATGATTTTAATGAAAAGATGATGAGAGGAGAACTTGTGATTATTTTAAAACTTTGAATGACTGTTTTGCTTCTCTCTCAGACAAAGTATAGTACAAGGGTTTCTCATCATCTTTTACAGGGTGAATTTACGTATTTAAATACTAAAGCAACTTCTCTTGCTCATTTATGAAGAAGTATATCCGAAGAATTAAAAGCCTCATCTTTTGCATTGAAGCTACCACCTGTTTGAACATTGCCCATTCTATCTCAAAAATTTAAATTAAGAGCCATAGTAAGAAATGTGAAATGAACACCAGAAAAATTTGCAAAAAACGTGCCCTGTTCTCTCTGCCTTTCTTAAGTGACTTCTCATGGCCTTAATTCATAAACACAGATTTTTTGGCTTGACAAATGCAAGACATTTCCTACTTTGTATAAAGGGCAGGAAGAAAGATAGTTAAATCATAAAGCACCATATATTTGCCCAGCACAATAAAATTCTACCTATTTCAGTTCTATATATATGGATCAATTTGTGAACTACAGATTCAGGTTTAGAATACCAGGTAAATTGCCTCTGGTTAGCTTTAAACCACCCAGTTCTTTTTTTAGAAGCATGTTTGCATCTTTCCAAAGACTACAAAACAATTTCTAAAGAAGGTGTTTCCCTACTGTATGAGGACCTACAGAGTTGTTTCTGTAAGGTATTTTGCACTATTTTTGGGTGCTGAATACATTATTTCATGGTGATCTCATTTCACAAGCTTGGCCTCTAAAGAATATGCAATGTCTCTCACCTGTAAAAGGTCCTCTGACTCATTCTGGTTTAGAAATGGAAGAATATTGATCATTCATTAAACAAATTTAGTGCATGTAATACGATGCTCAAGGTGGAGATAAGGAGATATGCAACATGGGAACAATAAGGCTACTTAATATTCTAATCTTAATCACTTATCTACTGGAACACTGCTCTCAGTGGACATGTTCTTTTGTCCTGAACTATCACTCAGGGGTGTTTTATTGTAATTCCCTGGAGAATATTTGGTTGCTTTAGACTCCTACTTGAATTTGGTACAGATTAATAAAGTTTTACAACTGAGATTACAAAAAGCATTGTTACTGTTTCATAAAAGTCTGAAATTGAAGTTAGACTGACAAAGTGACCTTAGTCTCATACACAGTGATTTGGTGAAAAGATAAATGCAACTGTATTTCATCTCAACAACAACTCTTAAAATGCTGTATTATTCCATTGGCACATATGTGGTTTAGGTTTTTATATGTTCATTCTGAATAAGATCCTGTGAATGGAATTAAGGGTCCCACATCTGGTATTAGAAGTCAGGGATAAAGGAATTAATTTCTTATTTTTCCTTCCCTGGAGGTAGAAATTGGCTTGTAGGTTACTATTCACTGGAACACCCCACAGTCTTGACAGTAAACAAAGCAGTTATGGTTGCACTCCACTAGGCAGCAGAAAATCAGATTCACAGGAAAACATTTGTGTGTAAAAAGCTCAGGACATTTATGAGCAGAACAAATATTTACAGAAATTTTCAGTGATTGAGTGTTGTCTTATAGTAGTTCTTAGTTAAACTGAGATCTCTAATATATATGCTATATATTCTGGCATTTAAATTTTACTTCCACCATAACAGTAATTTTCAATTAACTTTTACATTTAAAGTACTAAAATTTACAGGACTTTTTGATATTATTTCCTTATTTCTGGATCATTTTTTTCCACAATTTATTTTCAAATTTTCTAGCACATGTAAATGTCATCAGATCTGACTCATAGTGAATTAAGGCTGATAAAGCCTACATGTAAATAATAAAGCATGACTTAACAATCATTATGGAGTTCAGTGAGTGCACAAAGAGATGGGACACTTAATTCAAGAATCCATTTGGTATGAGAATATGGTAGACTGTGTAGAAATCACTAGAGGGAGTCACGACCACACAAACCAGATGGGTCTATTTCATGAATACTACTGAACAGAAATCTGGGCCCAGACTATGAAATCTGTGCCATATTATACAACAGTCACCTGTAGAAGCTTTANTAATAATAATAATAATTTTTTTCCAGAAACAACTCCATGCAAAATCATAGCTTTCTGTCACTAACATATAATATTAATTTTATAAGATTTCTGGTTTGAGAGCTTCTCTGTAACCAAGATGTGCTCCTATCAGAGCGAGGCTCTTTCCCATTGTCTGTATAATTTCTACTGGTTAGGGCTGGCTGCTGCAAGACATCCTCTTTGACTTGAAATGGCTGCTGGCTGTACTCCTTCTGTCCTTGTCTGGTCCCATGCAGTTGCTTATGGGGATGCCTAAAGAATTTGAGGTGATTCCTTGCCTTTAAAATGGCTTTAAGGATAAACTAGGAGGGAAGGACCTCAAAAGAAAACCAAGAGCCATCGTATAGATGCAACAAATTTGATCTGTATATTGGTATAAGTATTCACTCAAAGTGAATATTTTGTGTTTCTCCTAAATCTGCATCAAAACACAGATTTTCTGGTAGAAAAGTGCCAGTCTGAAAGGAAGAAAAATTAGTGAAGCAGTTAATATAAGAAGTGTTTTAGACTGCCTTTACAATTCCTTATGATCCAGGCATGTGCCACTCTCCCAAAATTAATGAAAAGTACAGTGATTCTATGTAACATTTTACCAGTTACCAATGTTCATACAGTAAACAGACAACATAGTTTGAGGTCTCTGACCAGTTATTCAAATGTTAAACACAGAGGTATCAAACAAAAGATTACAAGCAATTTACATGCTAAAATTTATTCCAAAAAATCAAAATTTCTCAAAAGTTAGAGTAATCTCAGAAACAGACTAGGAAGAGAGAGATAGAGACGTGCAAATTAAATTAATAACAGAATTCACCCTTATGGCTACACAATATTTCTTCATCCAGTTGACCTTTTCAAACTACCTTTATTGGACTCCACTGGAGACTACAAAGAATGTATTTCTGTATCCTCATAAAAATTTTTTAATTGAGGACTTACATAATTTTTTTTACATACCTTTTCTGCATGTATCTTCTCTTGCACTTCTAAATGCTCTTCATACAGCAATAAAAATCAGTGTCTTTCTTCTCTTTAAACTGCATTTCTTTCCCTCCCTACTATTTCAAAGTTTAACAGGATAGTTTTAAAGTGTCCTTACAGAGGACCCTCAACCAACATCTCTGCAGAACTCTGTTTGAATAATTCATCAGACTCAATCTTACAGAGTAACTAATGTGCTAATTATGCAGAAGAGTCATTTATAAGGTTGGGTGGGGTGCTCAATGCTAAACATCGTTATAAAATATTCATATGGTATTTGGGAATTTTCTGAAAAATGCAGATACGGTAGACATCCATGAAGATGGATAATTTCCTCAGTATTATGGTCTTGCTACACAGAAATGATTTATCAGGAATCCAGCATCAAGTCCTGCTTCTTGAAGAGATAAAATCTATTATGACTGTGTTAGAAATGTCTACCTATACATACTACAAAGTTATTTAAAAATAGCTTATAAATTTAGACAACTCCTACAGTCACAATGCATGTTTTAATTTATTGAAAAATCTGAGTCTTGTGTGTGGAGTGTCTTTCAGGAGGTCTTGTTAAAACTGCTAATTAAATTTCTGTGTGAAGCATGAAATTTGGCTGTATGTTTTGATCACAGTTGTTTATCTAGAACTGTAGCTTTGAGTTATGTTTTAAAGGGAAGAAATAGGAAACTTTTTAATTATTAGAGAAAATGGAACTCAGTGAAAAATAAAATACGATACTTCTTATTGCAATAGGTTAATTTCTTCTTTCAACAACATATTAGGTAACCTGGAAAGCAATAATGACCAAAAGTCTACACCAGCAGTACAGAAGCCAAGAAGGGTACAGATCCAGAGGCTGGATCTACAACATTTTTGTAGCCAAATGAAATATGATTCCATCTAAAGTATATGCATCACCTTATTAGGAATATTTTTGCTGTCAAGGTAGTATGCCAAACTTCTTTTCATAGGCAATGGGAAAAAGCTATTTTCTCATTTCATTTTAAAATCTATAGTTAGGAAAACTCATTAGCTGTAATTTTGTAGGCTAAGGCACAGTGCCTCCAGTTGTTGAATAGTATAATGTCACACACTTTAGGCAAAGCAATGGGCTCATACTGGCCATTGTTTTGGTCAGTTCAAACCAACAAAAATATTTTAGAATAACTGACCCAGAAGGACCTCTGGGTTCTGAGCCAGCCATGGTCAGTACATTCACAATGTAAAAGCAGATTGCTGGACACAAAAAAATATTCCTTTTAAATGTTTCTTGCAGGTTGAGACCATGCAAAAGGGAACTAAATGAACATCTTATCTTTCCTTACTGGAACTGCTAAATTTTTGTCACTCCATATTACTTTCTGCTTAGGACAGATATTTTTACATATTTAGTATCATGATTCTTTGTTTTGCTCACAGTCTTCTTCCACAGGTCAATGTTTCTTTGAGTATATGAAAATATCTGTGTCTAGTCTGCAGTTTGAACAAAGACCTTTACTTCTGATGCCTTTAGGCTACACCTCCACACCCAGCAGGATCTCTTCTGTCAGACTGGATGCTTCAAAGCCTTCATGAGCCTTTGCACATCTTGCTGCCCACAAATTTTTTTGAGCTCTGCTGTATCATACCATCTTTCTTAGCCATGGCTTAAAACTTCGAATAACTAATCTAGAGTGCCTTGTTTTCAATACACTTCTCTGTTATACCATGTCTCTTTTTTCTTACTCTTGACTGGTTTAGAGATTTGAAGGGTTATGTGAATTGCAAATGGGCTTAGGTAGAAAATATCTGCCAGTAGTAGAAACAGAATAAGTTTCCTGTGGACATATATGGACACCAAAAAAGTGAATGCTCACATGAAACAGTTTTAGGAAATGAGGGAGTGAGCTGGTGATGATGAGTGGTGTGACAAATTTTATGTTTAGAAGCACAAGGTTAACTGATAAAAGCCAAGATCGGCGATTACAGTCCTAAATCTAATTGGAAAACATAGAAAAATAGATGTAAAACCCAGGGCAAGGATGATTTTTCAGTGATGAGTTTCACCTATGATTTCTAAGGGCTTCTTTTGCAAGGAGCCAAGGAAAAACTAGCTATTATAAACAAATGTTCATGAAAAATCTTGAGACTTTGAGAAGGAAAAAAGGTAGCAGGCAGTAAACAATAAATCATTTTAAATACCACAGAAGTAAAGGGCATGTTGTTTAATACATTTTCTCAAAAAAGGAAGCTAAAAGACCCCTAGGTTAATAGTACTGTTTGAGAATGTGTATGAGGAGGAAATAATAATGGTTGATTGGGAGATTCTGACGATATAAACAAAGAATATGTGTATATTAATCTCAGAAATAGTGAAAAAAGTAACAATGGATCTTTAGCTTTGCTACTTGTGTAGAAGAGAAACAGAACTGTAGGTTTGCTATGGAAAAGAGACTCCTATGTGCTGGAAAATGTATTACTTTAGTATCCACCCTGAAGTGAAGCTGAATCTTTGTTCCTCTTTGGAAGAGCCTGTAGTGTCCTTACAAATTAGGGCTGATGTATTTCAATTCAAATATCTCTGTTTAGATTGTTTAGAATACTGATAGCAACTTACAGACTGAACATCTTTGGCTAGCATGGATTAGTTTGCTGGGTTGTTTACACAATATGTCTATTAAATACATGTCTTACATGAATACTTCCTCACCAGTGAATTGCAAATCTTCATTCTGCTTATGCAGTGCAGCCATCCCTCGAAAGTGGGCACGTGAATGAATGATCATGCAATCTTCAGTAGAAAATCAGACATTATGGAATGTATTTAAAAATTCAATTTTTTTCTTTGTCTGGTTTAACTAAATCTTTGATTATGCAGATGACTGTATGTGAATATACCATTGACTTCAGCTCAAGTCCTTTTCATACATGACTATGTAAATGAGATAAATTTAGATCCCAGTATAATTAACAGTCTGTTTCTGGAATTATTCTCTATATTCTGTCTTCATGAGCCATAAAGATTTTTCACTATAATGAGCATTTCTATAAACACAGAGTCACAGAGTGTGATATGCCAGATGGTTGCACTGCTATTCAGAGAGACCTTGACAGACTAGAGAAAGAGGCAGACAGGAACCTCTTGAAGCTCAACAAAGGGAAAGGCAAAGTCCTGCCTCTCAGAAAGAATAACCTCAGGAACCTCTAAACAACGGGGGACAGTGAGCTGGGAAGCAGCTTTGCAGGAAAAGGTCTTGGGGTACTGGTACAGAACTATCTTACCATGAGTCAGCAACACACCTTCACAGCCAAAAAGGCCAACAATATCCTAGTTTTGTGAGCAAGAGTGTTGCCAGAAGACCGAGAGGTGAGCCTTCCCCATTCCTGGGTGCTGATGAGGCCTCATCTGGAGTCCCAAGACTATCCTAATAATCAGACCTGTGCACTGAAAGCACTGTATCTCAGATACACAGAGTAGCTGAGGTTTGAAGACACCTCTAGAGATCACCTATTCCAACTCCACTGCTTCAAGCAAGGTCACCTAAAGCAGCTTTTTCAGACTATAAATTCAGCTACTGCTTTAAATTTGCTTTTACATTCCTTACTAGTAAGACTTTATAAGAAAGAGGTAAATTACACTATTTCCCATTAATTGGTCTGGCATATACACTTTTATAGTGCATTTAAGCAACTGAAGCTGATTGGTATAATCCTTTTTTTTCCATCTAAAAGAGCTAAACAAATTTGAATTGTTATTAAGCAAGGATAGACAGAAAACCATATACATTTTGTATTGACTGAGGTTCTATATGAAATGATATACATGAACATGCACACACACAAAAAAATACTCAGAACCGTCATATATTAAAACAGGAATTGCAATCCTTTAAAAGCATTAAAAAACATAAAAGAAGTTTTTTTTTCCATAAATGATTATAGGAAAAGACAGAAAATTAATTTGTTTGCTTGCATACTTTGCAAGTATTGATAAAAAGAACCTACAATGTGTAACATGACACTGGTTGCAAGATATTAGATTCCTGTTTTCCACTCTTGATTAACTGATTAAAATATTCAGAAAAAAAACAGTGCATATAACAAAATAAACAAAACAAAACCAAAGAGCCAAATCAAACCCCCAAGAAATTAATTCCCAAATATTCAGGGCTCTGAAAAATCCAAGATAAATTGGTAGTTCTGGAAATTCTTGAAACTGCAATATTAGTTTGTCAAGAGCTGTGAATTTAAAATGTATTTTTCTTCATTCACAAGTATGCAATGTGCATAGCTAAAGTATAACACTTGAATAATTGGAAAAACACTTTTTCTTCTTGTGACTGGCTGCACAGCACATAAAACTGATTAACCTAGAAAATTTGACTTTTTGTTTAAAATATTTATGAAGGGATAGTAAAATATGAAGGGATAGTAAAAGTAGCAATTCTACCATGTTTGTTTCTCTTCCAGTGATGTTTATTTGTTGCAACAGCCTATTTTGCAGCAGGTGTCTGTGATGGAGTAGTCACCATCTGTGAATGCATCTAGGGAATGGCCCCAGCAAATGTACTGCTGTGACAGCTTTGTGCCCTCAACTGAACACCCAGCCCCAATTTTGTATGTACTTTACACCAGGGAAATTTTTTAAGAAGAATCTAAAATTTTGGTAAATGACTTATTCATTTCTGAGAATTCAGAGGGATTTGTAAGGAGAGAGCAAATCTTCACAGTTGAATTATTCTGTATTTTGCTGCTTTCAGGGTCCTTGTATGGGAGCATTTTATGCAATGCAAGGATCTCACCACATAGTACTTGCCAATGCATCTTGGAAAATAATTTATTCACCTATTCCAACAGGGAAAATGAGAGAGAAGTTTTATGCCAGTGAAGAATCTGAAGATGAGTGGTAAATCCTGAGGAAAGCTTTAAAACAAAAGGTGATTATGTACTTAGCAAATATACCTCTGTCTTTTGCTAGCTCTGCTCAATGCTACCATCCAATTTCCTCTGGGAGAATCAATGTGTTCTGGTTTTTTTTAATCCAATATATGTACTGTGTGTAGCTTCTTTGTGCTCTACTCTGCATTTGGGAGATTATGCAATCTTGAACAGTGGTGTAGCTTTTATCTGTGGGGTAAGGTCAGCAGAGTTCTCTGGACACTTTTTCTCTTATGTGTAGAGTGCAGTAAGTCTGGTGGTGTTCATAAATATGCTACATGTTTGGAGATACAAAATTAATTGACTGTAAATAAAGCCAAATGTACCTGAAATGCTAATGTTTGTAACTTCTCAGTTTAGTGCTTGTTTCTTGCACTATTTCTTCATTGTCTTTCCCCACCTTTCTAGCTGCTGCCTCCATCTGCAACACCTATGGAGCCTTCATTAAGGGCTTATTACATAGTTGTGTTTGCCATGTCTGGGATTTCCTTGGGACCCAAGACATTGTTTTAAATCACAAAATCTTCTTTATAAGGAAAGAAGTGACAAGAAATAAAGTGAGCTATTTGAAGAATGGAAAAAGTGAACCCAAATGGAATATAATTATTAATCCTGTATGAATTTTCCTTATTCAAATTATTCCCATATAAGTAAAAATTTTAATTCATACTGCAAATAATGTCTGGAGAAGTCTTTTCATATGTTACTCAATTATTTGTTCTGTCTCTGGAGCAAATGAGAGAAAATGCTATAATCTAGCTAAGAAGGTGAATACAAAAGTGGTAAGTTCTGACTGAAGTATGCTGAAATTGGAAAATATTTTTTTATGTTACTGACCCCCATTACTATCATTTGGTTGCCTGACATCTGGCTTTCATGAAGTATTCTCTTGATTCCACAAGTTACTGTGCATTCCAGGCAAATTAAGTGTTCTCTACATTTATAGTTGAAAATTTTTGGCTTTAGAAAAAGAATCATGAATTTGAGGTTACAAAGAGAAGGTGTATACAATTGAAAAAAAGTTCTTTCAAAATTTCTAATTTCTAATGATTCTAATTCAAAAGTGTCCTGCCTCCTTCATTTTGGGTACTTTAACATATGAGTGATTCTTCTCATATGTTGCAGTTAACTACTAAGTCTCAATGTCTATGTGCAGCAAAATACATCAGATGTTCTCTACTCAGAAAGACTTTCTTTGTTTCATTTTAGAATCATTCTTTCCCACCTACTTTAATTTTTCTTAGAGTAAAAAATTATATTTTTCTGAAGAAAACTAATACAAAAAGAAACTCTCACTACAAAATTTTGTGTTTTCTTCTTTTTGTTTGTTTTTAATATCACTCATGGAAGAAATATATTACTTGGCATCCCATTTTAGCTGAAGACTCTTCCTAGATATGATCAGAGTCCGACAAAAACTATTGGATTAAAACCACTGTTTTCCATTGCTTGCCAATTTATGCTTTATAACAGATGTATTACCTTGCTTGTGTGATGACAAATACACACTTTTTCTGTTAAAAACTCATATTATATTTATTTCCTACTCTTGTTGTATTTGCTTTTAACTGTTCAGCAGTGTACAAAGCTGGCATATGTCTCTCCATATTATAAATTCTACAAAGCTGTTAGCATTTTGTGAAGTATCATAATGTACTCTTGACTGATCTTTTATTACCAAAGGCCTCAGTCAGCCATTGAAGACTGAAACTGGCAGGCAATTCAGCGTGCCCTAAGTGTAACTTTGAGACAGCAGGAGCTGCAGCTCTCTGTAATTATACTCCCTGATTGTGGAATCTGCTCCCTATTGAGACTGGAAGAGCAGCATCTGTTGAGACATTTGGGTTAAGTTTAAAGAGGTACACAAGTTTGTTGATGCATTTAACTGTGGGGATTCCTCTTAAATATTATTTTTAAACTGTTTTGGTAAAAAAACCCCACAACAACAACAACAAAAACACATAAAAATGAAGCTGTGGAAAAGACTTCTTGTTGTTATGGTAAAAGACTGTTTCAAATTGTTAGCTCTTATTTACCCACAAATGAAAGGAAAAGAAGAGGTAATCAACACCATGAACACAGAATAAAACACCCAACCTGGATGCTGAGAAAACAGTTATTGCTTCCTTATTAGTTCATTTATGCATTTTTCCCCCTTTCATCCTACTTGTCAGTTCTTTATATTTGTAGAGAGTGGGATTTGCCCTAAGAAACATAAGCTGTGATACTGTATTTCTAATTACTTCTGTCTAGAGTAAAATCACAGAAAAAAATCTCACTTCATTTCATTAGAAGGTAATTGTGTTTCTGGTTTGCTTAGGTCATTTGGTTAGTTTGTCTTCAATTCATAATATTATCCAACTTTTTTAATGTTCTTGTTTTTAAATATTCTGTTTTATAGCTGTTAGACATAACCTCAGCAACTACACTTCTGCTACGTTTCTTTTATATTACATCACAAAATTCTTCTAGAAGATTTCTTTTCATCATTAGCACTGGCTGTATTTAACATTGGAATTCTCATGTCTGTATAGAATTATCCACACCAAATGGAAAAAATCTCAGGTATCCTTTTCAGAATCTCAATAATTTTTCCTCATGACATTAACTTGTTAGCATAAATAATTTCTAATATATTTTTCACATATGCCATAATAACTAAAGATCATAAACATTTGATACCTCTAATAGAATAGAATTGAAGACTAGGTAACAAGTTTTGGCCAGGTCTGTTGACATCTCATAATCCACAGGAGAAGAAAATATAGATGTCCTTTTCTATATAAAGTCCCTGGCTTTGGAAAGAAAACTCTCTCAGAAGGTTTTAAGAATCCCCTCATGTTATATAGACCTGAAGGGGAAATTTAAAATATAGTAGAAAAACACCTAGCAATTTTCTTTCTCTGCTTGGAAGCAGATTGATCCACATAAAACTTCTAAAGTTTCAGGTTTTGTCTTAGTCTACTCTATTAAAAATAAATTGGGCAAGATTGTGTGTGTTTTTTAATAACAAAGTAATCATTTTCTACTGAAGAACTGTTCCAATAATTTTAATATATCATATGAAATGAATAAACATGGGAAAGGGGTAAAAGTGAGTTAATTTTTCTCTGTTGTGGAATGACTCCAGGATTCTTTCCTCAGTTCTGAGGACTATGGAAAGAATGAGCACAGGCACATATATTTTACAGAAGATTTGCTGATGAACAGCTTCAGAAGGGCATTACAGCCCTCAACATCTATGATGAGCAACACTGCCAGTCTAAAAAACCACTTGCCTATTCACTTAAGAATTAATAACTTCTTTTGTGCAAGTAAGTGAAGAGTGCCATAAAAAAGACTCAGGTTTAAGTGCATTGTAATTTAAAACTTGCCATGGATAATTTTGAGAGGGATCCCCAGCATTTTTCGTTCAATTCCTATCTGTGTACTTTTTAAAGAAAATAACTTGCAGAATTCTACCTGTACATATAGTATTCCAGACAAGTTTCTGTGACAAGTTTCAAGTTTCTAGAAAGCTGAAGCTCTCAAAAATCTTTCATTTAAGAGAAAGAAACAAGGCATATTGAAAACCTCCACTCTTTTTGTCAGCAGTATCAATCATCCTCACTGATGAGGATGTCAGTCTGAAGTACCTGCAGGGCAAATAGTCATAAGTATGCAGAGTATTTTATTCTTCAATAATATCCATAAAAACATATTTCCCACTAGTATACATAGAGAAATTTATAAGAATGCATTTATTTATTCATTTTCAGTAGAAAAAATTTCCTTTATGTGCTTCCATAAAAAAAATAATTCCTTCCAATAGACCAGCACATATCAGAAAACATGCAGTGTGTACCTTGGTGGCTCATGCTTCTGAGCACAAATTATGAGGTGTAGTGGAAATTCTTGGTTTAAAAACACAGGAAAATTGTCTTTCCTGTCATTCATCAAGGATAGGAGAGCAAGCCTGTGGAAAGAAACCAAAAGGGCTGAGAGATGTCTGTCTCATAGACCAGCAGCAAAGGGAAGACTGAGAAACTTCTAGAGAGATTGATGCCATGCTGTCAATGGCTGGTGACTTTGCAGATGGAAAATCCCTGAAAGCAGGATAATCACTTATTTTTGTAGTCCTAAGAAAACTTAGTGCTAGGAAACTGCTAAAGAGCTGAGTAGAGTAACAGGAGTTGAATGAGATAAAAAGTCTTCAATATGCTGGAGATCTATAGTCCAAAATTAAGAGGACCATCACAAAGTTGATATCTAGAGGTTCTTAGAACTTCCCAGTTTACCAGGATTACATTGTATTTAATACTTGCTGTATTTATTATGTACTGACGCAACTGAGGCCTAGGATTCTACATTAAGAAACAATTAACATGAAGATTTTACTCAGACCTTTGAGTTTTCACTTCAGCCTGGAGTGTTCAATGTTGTACACAGCTTTCATTCCCTATATTGATAAAACAAGTCTATGTGGGAATGTACAGTGGGAAGAATTGCATCTGTGGAAGATGAAGGATACAAGTGAAGTGCACTCCCACAAGCAGCCGTAGGCAAACCATTACCTCTCACAAGCCAATTTCCTTCAGCCACTGTTGTGGNTCTCAGTTTCTTTTGTGAACCTCCTCAGTGGCAGAGCATGGGACGAGGAAAAGAAGTCCTTGACTTAGGACAAAGATGACTTAGGAAAAAACAGAAATGTCAAGGGTTTATCAACACCATTCTCATTCCAAATTCAAAACACAGCACTGCAAAAACTACTGGGAAAAAGTTAGCTCTACCCCATCAGAAACGAGAATATCTTTGGTACAGATTTAGGGTAAGGGAAGAAATCACAGGCACTATAATGGAGCAGCAGCTGTAAGACTGTATCCTCCAAATTAATCAAAAACTTCTCAGCAAAGATGGATACCTTCAATGTGTCATTAGATTATCTCAAAATGAGCAGAGATCTTTGAAAACCTGGAAATATGATAACTGAGACAGACACCTCTCTTTTCTCCAGATAAGAAGGGAAAAGTAATGTTCTTCTGAGGAATATCTATTAGTCTGTAACCCTTAAACCTGGCAGGTTAGAAGAACTGAATTTAATATAAGAAAGTGGGCTTTTGTCACTCAGTTTAAACATACAATTTTGCCTAAAAACTAAAAAGATTAATGGCGAAAGAAAAAAATCAATGAATAAGCAGTAAGGTAGATAAGATGCTTGCTAAATCTTGACTCAGCAGTTTTAACTTGCACAGGTATAAGCTTGTATTATCTTCTTTTCCAGTACTCCTGGCTTTACTGTCTCCATAACTTCCTTCCACAATTTCAAGTATAGCTAACACTCAGAGAATAGAGCAAAGGAAAGTACTAAGTTTGAAGTATTTGTTTTTTCCTGGTTTTGTAATTAAATCATGTGAAGTGAGAAATATTCAATCTCATGTGGATAGATGACTAATTTAAAAATTAAAGCTTTAAATCTGTAAAGAATTTTTTAAAATTTAAATCAATGCAATTTAATCAACTCAACTTGGAAAACCATGCATCTTTTTAGGTTTCAAATATATATATCTATTAGATTGCACCTACCGATATCAATAAGAACTTTTAGAAACTTTTAGAAATAACAAAACAGAAATTGACATTTTCTTACAATGTTGAGTTATAAAGATGCAAGTTAGTGATAAGAGAAAAAACAGATGTAATCATAGACTGTGCACCTTTCTTAACATGGATTAGCTGTAGCAAGTAAACTGCCTTTAAAACTTTCATAACCACCAGTATCTCTGTGCAAAGAGTGAAGTGTGTTATTGAAATAAACATGAAAATACTGCCTGAGAAGACAGATCTTTTGCTGTTGTTTGTATGGATTTGAGGGAGGTTGTTTGATTTGTTTACTGCTGCTTATACATTTTGACATGGAAAAGTCTGTTTTCCTACAAAATATATAGTCCCATAATAATGTCAGTTGTTTTCCATTGCAGCATAATTTACTGACTTTATTGCAAATTATGCCTTCATGCAAATCAAGCAGTTAATATTTTTTTGGATTTTTTTGTCTGCTTTCTTTTTCACTTTCTTCCTGGAAATAATTTTTCTGTCTACTTTTTAATAGATGTTTGACTTACTAGCTCCCCCACAAGCAGATAGTAAATGAAGATAGCTGTAATTTCTTCATTGTTTAATCCAGAATTTCAATCTCAACTCATTTTAACCAGTCTACATGCATGTTATTTCTAAGTGGTGTAAGACTGTATCAGAAGAACCTCCAAAATGAAGACTAATAATGACAACAGCAACATACAAGCTAATCCTGACTCTTTGCACAGTCGGACCTTAAGTGGAGATTATAGGAAAGACAAAAATATTTTTTCCCGAGAAACTAATATTTATGTTGAGTAATCATTGGAAGGATTAAGCAGAGATTGCTGAGGGGTAGTGAGAATTTAGGGGAAAATTTAGATTCAGAGTAGGGGAAAGCAAGGAATAATATAGGCAAACCATAGATATCAGGCATGATACCAGCTAATGCAGAGTCAGGTACAGGAAGTAAAGAGAAACAGGAGTCAAAAAAGATGTTAGTGAGGTGAGCTTGATTAGGAAAGATGGCAGTATCTGCTTGCAGAAATATCCTGCAAACTTAGACAGACTGCACTAAAACAGTCTTTCCTCTCCAGTACTACCTACCAAAGGAAGCTATTCCTTGGGGGACAGGTAATATGATAGACATTAATTTCTTCGTTGGCTTTCAGTGCCTTTCCTTTTAGTATCGTTTCTGGTCCGTAGAGAGCTGTCTGATATTTGATGAAGTTTATGTTATGAGTACAGCTGTGAAATGAAAACAAAGTAAGAAGCTTGATAATCACTTTGCAAGAGACCTGTGTGTGACAGTTACATGGAGGAGTGAAAGAACTCTGAAAAAATGGATGAAGAAAAATGGGACTTGCTGAGCTCTTTCAGTCTGGTAAAGACTTTTCTTGTGAAAAGGAATAATTCTTCACATAAGCATCTGAGAAGGAAATTATTTCAGATAAGGCCTGTGCCTTTTGACACACTGAAGTATCCCCCGTTCCATAAAAGGTGAATTAGAAAATCATATATGAGTAGCCAACTGAATTGAGATAAAATGCAGTTGAAATGAAATGCAATTGTCTGTAATGAGAAAAGTGGTTGCCCTAACTCCAGATGACTACTTTAAGTCAAATGACTAACAAATTGCTTTAGTTAAAGTGTAGGACTGGAATGCATATTGTGGAATATCAAAATCCCTTGAAATATTTCTTAATAGTATATGCCTTCCTCTTGCTCACATCCTATATGAGATTATAGGAAAGACAGAAATGGTAACATTTCTTAGTATAACTTTTAATTGAAACACTATTACTCAATCCTACTAGGATTGGTTTGTCAAGGCTATAAAATTAAGACATGAGTAAGGAGTTATGCCACTGTATATTGCTGCAGTCTCTAATGTGCTTCAGAAGAAAATAACCTGTAGCAATACTGTTATTCTTGTCATAGTGTATATAGAAAAAATAATTACTTTATAATTCTCTACAGAACCTGAGGACACGGGTAAGGTAGAAAATAAGTAAAATTAAATATTAAAGTACCCATGCTTTTTAATTCTTCTTTTTGATCCAGGAATGTAAGCATACTGTTAGACTCAGAAAAATAAAGAAAAAAAATATAGTAGAGAGAATTAATCACAATTGGCTAGATTTTTTTTTTGTAAAAGCACAAACTTCATAGTAAAATTACACTGAAATCATATTAAACCTGAAAAAATTATACCCCATCTTTACCTCTTAAAAGCATAATATTTCAGTTTTATTCTGTCTTTTGTTGTAGGTTTTTGTTTGTTTTCCTTTGGATTTGGAGTTGCCTAGACTTCCCTCTTAGTTAATATTTTACCATAGAAAACTTGGCCTCGGAAAGGAGTTAAGCCAACCTTTCAGAAGTCTCTTCCCTCAATGCCAAATATTCTGGCACCATCTACTCATTTCATAGTCACTTTTATGTTTCTCCTTTTTAATGCTTTATTTTCTCCTTATATGTTTTCCTTCTCTCTTCTCCTGCTGTTTCTATTATCTCTAGTCCAACAGGTTCCCAGCTGTAGTTTTCTTTGTTTCCTCTGTTTGTCTAGCAGCTCTTTGAATCCATCCCAGTATTTCTGGATTGTTCTGATGGTATTTGGTCTCTTTTTAATCAATGTCTTTCTTATTTAAAAGCAAAGTGTTCTCAGAATTGACCTGGAGAGTTCTTTTTCCTACTGTGACCAAAGAGCTAAGTAATTTTCCACCTTTTCTGAAGATCTGTAGTACTGCTGTCTATCATTCCAGTGATGATATAATAAACTCAGAATGTCAAAGAAAACAAAGATAGAAAGAATGTAGCCATTCAATTAAAAACTTAAAGCAAACAGTAAAATATTTGTTAAACAAATTTTGGAACTTAGAGATTGTAACTTAGGGTTTTGATCTATGGTAAAACAGTTTTTTCATTCATTACCACAAATCAGTAATTCTAATATGCACACAGTATTTGTCTCAGAAACTCATATGGACATAGATCAGCTCAGAAAGACCTTCTTTCATTTATCTACTACTGCCCTGGGACTCTGTCCACAACCTGCAAACAACTCTTACATCAAATGTTCAAAACCACGCCTTATAAAAGGATCTTCTAAATTCCTTCAAACTCAGAATTGTCCCACATCAATATTCATTTCACTTCCTTTCAAATAAAGTAAGATCAAGCAACTAGGCATTTAAATGTGATTTGATTTGAATATCAGGTTATTGAGTTAGGAAACAAAGACCTCATGCAGAGAATATCCTGCTGCCAGTCCGCTTAATAGCTAAGCATAAAAAAATCCTTTAAAATTATACAGGTATATGTCTCCCTTATACAAAATGTTCTAAAGGTTTTTAAAAATATTTTTTTCTGAAATTTTCTATTTTGTATTGCTTTTTTAACTCTATAGAACATTTCAAACTTCATTGAATAACCTTTTGGCTTTATCACTTCCAGTTTCTTCAGAGTTTTCTCAGAATGTTTTAACTTTAATATTTCAAATGATCTCATCTGCCTGAAGGAAAGCATCAGCCTCTAAGGTAACCAGACCTAATGCATTCATGAATGGGCAGATTAATCTTCACACATTAAGTTGGGAGCTGCCTTCAAATTGGTTACAATATACAGCATGTAGGAAATGTTTTCAAGTATTTGGACTCTAGCAGTTTCTCTCAGATCTTTAGAGGAGGCATTTTATTGTACCTGAGGACTGCAATATGGGAAAGGTCCTCACACCAAGAAGGAAATTGCCAGCTTTAACTAATAAAAATCAGATACTGCCATTGCTTTCTGTGTGACAAACAAGACCAGAGAGAAATCTTAGTGGGGGCACAAGAGATGAGTGAGTAACACTGCTCTTTCTTGCACTTGATGAACATTCTTTTTAAGTCATTCTGTCATCTCATTCCTCCAATCTCAGTAAAACACTGTCAATCAAACATAAAAAAGGCTAAATAAAATGTACAAACTGAGACAAATAGTTGAAGTAATAAGAACCTGTCTCTTTGGAAATTTCCTGCTCTTTTTTTCTGTTGGGTTTTTTTGGTTGGTCGAGGTTTTTTTGAGATACACAGTTGCCCCAAAACTGTCAATCTTCATGTTTATATTTGGCAATTTTCTTTCTCTGGAGTTGAACAATCTAGAATTCAAATGTTACTGTATAATAAACAGAGGTATTTCTATTCAAGAGAGTTTGGTACCAAATCTAAACTGTTCTGGAGCTTTCTATATAATGCTGTTACTCATCTGCCTCTCCCATGTCTGTAGTCAGCTGTGTAGCAAAGCAGCCAGAATCATAGGCACAGAACAGAAAATGAAGGTACAAGACACAACAACTAAAACTCCCATGAAGCACTGGCAGTTCAGACAGACAGGCCTCTAGTATCTCAAACTTATGTTCTGCTTTGTTTATCCTTTCTCAATATCAATACAATTCCACAAAATATGAGCTTAGTCTTACCAATATCAAAAGTGTGAATTTATGGCAACTTTACCATTCCACTTTAAAGATCAGTGTTAGTGTAGAGGTCTCTCTGGTCAGCCCTTCTCCTCTTCTCAGAATGAAAGAACAGAGCACCATTTTGTCAATTCCTGGCATACTTCACAAAACAGTATATCAGTAACGCTTCATGGCTAATTGTATCAAAGGCAGCTGCAAGACCCAAACAAATTAGTTTGAAGCCTAAACTCAGTGCCATTGCCAAGAGGAGATAAGCAGACAATAAAACATTGAAATTCTACTGTCATACGTGCTGATTAAGGTTAAGGATTGCAGGTATCAGCAGGGACTGGGATAATTATATCTATGCCTATAGATTATTTCTTTCTATATGGTCCCCCTAGAGAGGAGCTGGTATATTGATTTACTAACCTGAGGCTTCAAGAAGGCTGCCTGTTTCCCTTGGAACTCAACCAAAACTTGAGGCATATTTCCAGGATGTGAATCAAAAACTAAGGAAAGAAAAACTGGCAAAAAACCCTAGCAGAGTAAGTTCTGCATTTGTCTTAAACAGATTTAGCCTTGGTCAAGAAACAAGCAGGAAAATGTCTCACAACAATTTGTCTCAAGACCTGCTGATAATGTAATTCTGTGTGAAAAAAGGAAAGAATTACCTTTGCTGTAGTAGCCAGCTGATTGGAATTTCCCATATATTAGTACTGAATCTGGTTTTCTCTACACAAGAAACAGATGGGGTTCAATATTTCAAAATCTACTTGATTTATCAAAGAGTGAAGAGAGCTGTTATATCTTATTCCATCCCGTTTGGATGGAAATGACCCCTTTCACATTGAAAGTAGATTATTTCTGTTATATAAACTTCCTTCAAAACTATTAAGAATATTACTGTTACAGGGTACTAAATGTGTATGTGTAACATATAATCAGTAGTCTGATTTTGATCTTCTGTCTGTGACTTGACTGTCGATATTGCAAGATCCCATCCTCCATTTCACCCATAGTTTTTCCCTAAGAAAAGGTGGGTTTAACCATGCTATTAAACATCATCCATGGTGTTGGAAAGCTAAGGGCATATTCATACTCTTATAAAAGTTATTTACGGTGTTTATTTGGACACAAGAGGAAAGAGACAAAAGGAAGGATTTGACTAAGGATGTCTGTGTGTGAATCAACTCGTAGAGGTAACCAAGGCAACCACCAAGCCAGAGCAGAGATGCAAGGAGCAGGTTTATTCCATCACCTCCGTTACACAGACACGGGGACAGCGGCTGCCTCAGGCTCAGCTCGTCCTGGCAGAAGGGGGGTACAGCCTGCCCCGATGTATCCAAGGGCTGTGGGCACCCACAGTTTATCTCAAGGCAGTGATTTGGTGATCTCTCTCCTGGCACAAGGCTCAAGCCTGTCTGTGAGAGTGTGTTTTCCCTACATGGGAATTCTGCTTCCAAAAGAGGCAGAGGATGAGCAACACTGGGCATAATAAATGGAGCTTTCCCACATCAGTGTTTTTAGCAGCAAGGTTCAAGGTCATTTTGAACAAAAGCACTCCCTACTCCTCACCAAATCTTAGGATTTTAACCCTTTGCTCCCTTCAGTCTGTTCACAGAATCTTCATCTAATTCTGCACCTTGAAGATTCCTGTGTGCCACCATTATGAGGGAAGGCAGGGAAGATCTTGTGGATCTGTGACTATGTGCATGTCTGGAACACACACAAATGCTTAAACTCTAGGTAGAGTTCCGACAGCATGCAAATTCCCTTCAACACACAGAAATGTTTCCCTTCCAGCTAGACTACTTCAGTATAAGCTCAAACTATGTGACTAATTTATCTCAAAAATAGGTTTATGTGTTACCAATCTAAAGCAAAATATAGTTTAGAATAAAAATGTGAGACTTAGGTTTATTTTTATCTTCCCTCTCCAAGTTTTTTGATGTTGAAGAACTCCCTTAATACTCCTAGGTTTCCAGGGTTTATTATTTTAATTGCTGACAATGCTAATGGCAATATATATATTCAGAACAAAAAGCTTTCTTGAATAAGTGTCAATATCACTGGAAAACTCAAAACTCTAAAACTCAGAGAACACTAAATCAGAAATTCAAATTATTTCCCCCTGATGATGTCAAAGTAGGATTTGAAAGCTGAAGATGCAATAGTGAGGATATCTGTACATTACAAAAAAATGTGTGAATATCCTTATAAAATGAAATGGATTCCTATTTGTAGTTATCTACCTGAAGTGAAAGGAACTAAAACTTTTAGATATTCTATTTTAATATATAAAATATATATTATGTATATAAAATTAATTTTGCAGATATTGCATTTAGACATTTTAGATTTTGTTCTGTGATTCTTATGTAACCTGGAGATCTTAACTAATTCTCATAAAAATGTAGGTAAATTTTAAAAATATATGAAATAGAAGGATTAAACAGATGACCTTTTATAAAACATTTCAACACCGTTTTCTTTAAGCCTGTCTAGATTCCTGCTTCCAAATCTTAGGACAAGAGGTTTTTATTTCTAGAACTCCTTGTGTTGCCTTGAATCATGAAGAATTCTGTTTGATTATGACCTATAAAAACTAATTTATATACATATGCACAATATATATATTATATTTGCAAGTAAAATACTGCAATACCTGCGGCAGCTATTTCTGGAAAATAACTATGAACAAAAATATTTATGATTGGTCAGGAGAAACAATAAAATCAAGTGGTAGTTTGTTAGGACTGAAAATTCAAGTGGCCATTCACAAGCACACATGTGCAGAATTTAACCAAGGTTTTATTTTAAAATTCTGTTTCTTGCGTGGTTGTGAATATTGATATTCACACATCTTCCTGAGCTGTCATAACATTTATCTTCTTAATAAATCAAAATGGCTAGCAAAATTAGGTCTCAAGTATTCTGGCCTCTGATTATAGCACCTAAAAAAGAATTTCAGTCAGCACAATCTATATTTCATGAAAACTTGTGTTATATAACCAGAACCTTAACCCACAATAACAAGACTTCAAGCTATTTTTGCATTAACTTTTAACATGGCCAATTTTTATTTTTTTTACTGAGAAAAATCTAGATTTTTAGCTGATGGTGAATGGTAATCTAACAAAGCCTGTTTCCAAAGGTTCCTTTTCATCCTTGCCGAGATCACTGTTTATGCTTTTACAAAGCAGGTGAGTAAATATTCCAGTGCCTGAAGTCCATGCCTCACTTCAAACAGAGAAGGGGATGGAAAATTCAATTTTTGCAAAATGGAAGAGAACAAAACTTGTGAGGAATAAAATGCTGTGCTTCTTTTTCACTGAAAGGTTTCAAAAAACAGAATGAAAAGAAGAAATGAAAGCTTCCTGTGTGGTTTGACTAAGAAAAAACAATTCTATAAGCAATCATTTCTTATTGTATCGTAATTTTGCAGTAAAATTATAGACACACATATGAACTGTATTTTTAACTGAAAGTGATACTCATGTACATATGTGCCTATGACTTTAGAGTGAAATATTCAAAATTAATATCTTACACTAATTTATGTGAAAACAGGATTGACCTGTGAGCTCAGGATGGCTGACACTGAAGTGACAGCAATCTGGTATCACATGCCTGCAGCATCAAATGCTGGTCACCATGACATTATTTCTGAGTTATCTGTAATGCTGTGTCAAGGGAACATTTTAAATATCAGAGTCTAAAGGAGATTGTAATGTTCCTCTCCTCTCTACAAGTGGAATTTTTTTTCCCTTCAGATTTCTGTCTCCTGCCACATGCAAGGAGAAAGCCATTTGTGCAGTACTGTCACACTTCCCCCCTGGCAGCCTTGGAGGTCAGACTGCAGCAGCAGGGCTTGGTCCCTGTGCTCTGTGCCACACCTTCTCGAGAATGGGGTCAGATGAAGGGGGGATTAATATGGGATGTTAATTAATATGGAGTGTCCCCCACCTCCCCACACAGGGAACTCCTGTAGCAATAGTAGGCACCTACCCAAATTCTATCTGAGAGGGAGAAGACCCAAGATGTAGGGAAAAGAAACCTCTTTACAGGTGATAAATTTGGGTGGTTTTGTGGACACTGTGATTTTATATAGTATTTTGAGGGCTTTTCAGTTTCAGACTAATGCAATTATTAAAGTACAGTGTTGCTAAGGCAACCTCCTAGAACATTCCTTCCCTGAGGTCCACAGAAAATCCCAAGGAGCAAAGAAAGCAGTTAATTCCTACCTACTGTGTACTAAAAGTTTAATTTTTTTCTGGAATCTAATTTATTTTTTCACATCTTTGAGCTCATTTA
Organism: Notiomystis cincta; assembly: GCA_013398075.1. NCBI lineage: Eukaryota > Metazoa > Chordata > Aves > Passeriformes > Notiomystidae > Notiomystis > Notiomystis cincta. The sequence continues at coordinate 32,200 of VZRX01015751.1, read as the reverse complement.
CGTGCAAAGAAAAATAAGGGGAAAAAGAAAATCCTCCTTAACATTCAGGAACATGTCTCACATACTCTCATGTCCCTGAATGTTCTCTATTGTAAAAATCATACATCTCTTCTGACCTTGTTGTCTTTGTTTTGTTACATAAATTATTCAATTTTGACATGTTCCATAGGTCAGACACTGAACAAAAACCATTTCAGAGACTTAAAAAATCAGAAGGAAATTTACTTTTTTCCCCCCCTTGCAATCTGTTCAAATACAGGCTACTGAAGTTGATTAAATACACAACATCCAAATAAAGCATGCACTTTGGAATGAATTAAGTCTGTGTTAAAGCTAGACTACTCTAGGGGTTTGCAACTCAAAGAAGGAAAATTAGTCTGGAATGGATACTCCCTGCTTGTATGTGAAAAAAATAATTAGAATTATCATTAGCAAGCCAGCTCAAAGAATAGTACCTAAGTTAGGAAATCTCATATGGTTTCTGACATCATTTGCCTGTCAGAAAGACACTTTTGCTTTTTTATCACACATAATTTTTTTATATAACCAGTCCAAGCAATGTAGCTCATTCAATATATGACATTTTCAGTTTGCTTATTTTAAATGAAACACAGTGGAAAACAGATTTTTATTGAACTACCAAGAGACTGCAATACATAGAGATTCATTTTAGTGACTTTGCAGATGTCTTTTTTATCCATCTCTCCTCTCCTTATGCTCCTTTAGCTGCTGCTCAGGAGAAAACATCCATTTAGGGGAGAAAATCCAGGTTTTACTTTCACATTAGTTTTAACATGCCCATTAAAATCTACGGCACATTAAATACATTAAGCATTTGAAAAGAGAAGTTTGTAGCCTCAATGAACTCCTGTACAAGGCAGTATAGCCATGTTAAATTTGCTAGCTTCAATTAACTTTGCTATTTTTTTTTCTCTGTTTTATCATCTGACACTTCTCAAACTGTCACCACCCCTGGTATCTTTAGTGCCATCCTTTATTTAGGACAGACTCATAAACCATGTATACCCTTACCAGGCTTATTAACAGACCTTTCCCAGACCTTCCCTCCACACACACACACTCCAATTAGGCAATTTCTCATCCATATTTTTCCTGCCTCCACTGTAAAAAAAAAAAAATAGTTAACCAGTGTGCTGGAAATCAAGTATGCTAATTTGCACAAGTTCTAGAAAATACTAGTTCCTTGGATGTTTTTGTAGAGAGCAAGGAGAAAAAGCTTTATTTTTTTTTTCCCAAACTCCATGATCTTCTATTTTATCAGCTTTTTCTTCTATTTTATTACAATATCTATTTTAATTATTTTCTTATTCTCTTATCTTCATATTCTTGATAAGAACACAAATCATTTAGCTTTGCTGCTATCACAGATTCAATTCAGATAAAACAAAGAGAAGGTAAACTATAAAGTTGTTCTTCAAGTGAAAATATAAACAAAGTAATAAAAAGATGAAAAAGGTATCCTCTTTCTTCATATTTTTCTTTATGTATTTATAATTTGAGTTTCTGTCCTGTGATATTTGAAGGTGTCTTCCTCCTCCCTGCCTTCTCTCTCTCTTGTCTGCTCAAAGGAAAGAGCCAAAAGAGAAGAAGAAAATTTAATTTTTATTTATGAGTATTTACAATTACGTTTGTGCCAAAATCTGAAAAATATGAAATTTGACAGAATTGGCCACGAAAAGGAAAGATGTAGTGAATTAACTAGAGGATAGGTTGTTCTTCTCTATCCCAAAGAACATGCAACTTCACTAACAAACATGCCCTGTTAATGTATCTGGGAGTTCCACCAAATTACTTGAGATTTTTGGTCTTATTGTTGTTTGCTGGTTTTTTTTGTGCTTGTTTGTTTTTTGGGATGTTTTTTCCCACTTGATTTGGTTTGGTTTTTTGGTCTTTACAATCCATTTCATTCTCCTACTTATTCTATTGAAATCATGATCTGGAATGTGCAACAACCCAATAACAGCCAAAAGTAGGTACATCCTCAATAAGTAATATATTAATAGTACAACCAAGAAGAAGAAGCTGAACAGATTAAAAAACTCAAACAAGAATTACCTTGACAAAGTTATGCTGAAAACTGCAGAAGCTATAGAAATTTAATGGGTAGAGCTTGGTCCATGTTCAAAGAGAAATTTGTGATCATTTTTCTAGTAGTTCAAAACATTCCTCAGCAGCTGGAATAAATTACTCTTCATCCTCATGGCACCTGAAAGTTTTATCTCTTATATAATCTGAGTTTTGTAAAGCCAGGGTATGAGATGTGGAAATGAGAATTTAAGTTTTATTCTTCTAGATTTATCACTCCATAAAATCTGTACACTACAGCAATGACTTTGAGTTGCTTCACTAATTTTTGTGTATATGGAGCATCTCATATGAAAGTTCTAAGAACAGATGCTAAGTAAATTATCATGATATGATCTCCAACTTATCCCTCAATAAAAAAATAAAACAAATAAATAAAATATTAAAATAAAACCCCTTAGGTTACTCTTAGCTTACTTGGGAAACATTTCTAAATAAGGAACACTGTGGTGAAGATTCATTCCTTTCTATTTTCAGGTGAGAATCTTCAGATTGATTACAGCTTCTCAAGGAAAGAAGGGATTTGAGCAAGTGTGGGGAAAGAAATGAAAGAAAACTAAATCATCACACTGAATTAATTATTTATTTTGAATGGGAAGGGCTTCTGTCAACAAAGACAAAGCAGGATTATAACTCTTAAAATTTGTATCACTCTTGTTGGATAAGTTTAATGAAGTGGTACAACTTTTACAACAGATATCAGAGAAAGCTAAATTATTTCAAGGATTATGAAAGTAAAGGAAATGTTGAAAATGAGAAAAATGGAAATAGTGTTTTATGTATGCTGCAAGTGTGTGTAATAAAAAGGGAAGCGCTTTCAAATATTTTTTCTGGTATTTATATACATATATAAAGAGTGTTGCTTCTTTGGCAAAGATAGTTTATATTTGGAGTTTGGTGGTTTTTACCTATAAATTTCAACTTTTCTAAACCCACTCACTATATAACTTCAATTTTATTGCATGCAAGATAGAGTCATAAAAGTATATGACATCAGATCAAAAGCCAGCAAGTTTACAGTTACTGACTGAAAGCAAGTGACATAAGGTGTCAAAACAGAAACCTCTTGAAACTTCTTTTTTAAAAAGAAAATAAATTTTACTGGACAAAAAAATCTGGTATTGATTATCTTGTTTGAAGTTCAGAGGTGAGGCTGCTTGATTCTGGGTCTCAGGTAAAAGAGTGGAGTCCAAGTCTTTACCCTGACCCAGGTGATGCAAAGAGCTTCACCTTGAGCAAGCTTTCCTTCCAGAAAACCTTTCTTCAAGGAAACCTCTTCAGGGAGGCTCAGGTTCTAAATCACATCGAGATTTGAAATTCTTTTTCCAACTCTTCTTTAGTGTCACTTTGCTTAATTCTCAGGAAAATGCAGTGAATGTTATCTCACTCAGCTACTTGAGATAGTTTGCATTGGAAATGCTTGGCAGTCAAAGCATGCAAGACAGGTAATAATGTAAACTCTTGATATTTCAACCTCTGATTGTTTAGGGCTTTTAAACTGCTGCCTAACGAAATCTGACATCTACTGGTATGATGAGGATGGGAAATGCCAATTTTTAAACAGCTGTGCCTATATTGTGCTGAATGTTTCTCTATAGTTATTTATCTTCACTGTGGATTTTTGGCAATCATGCCACACATTAGAGCCTTCTGTACCTCAGTTTTCAAAGACACTAGAGCTGTGTTTAGCTTCCTCAGACATATCTTCCCATGTCACAATTATCTCCAGAGGGTCTTCATTTCAGCAACAAACAGGAAAGGATTAAGAATTCCAGCTACAACTAAAAATCCCTGTTTCCTCTTTCATTCTTTAAGATGAAGATATTGATGCTCTTCCTGGAGTTTCCATCTACTTCAATGTCTGCCAGTAGAATGAAGCATATCAATCTTTAGAATTGTGTTCTTCAAACATCTACTTCTAAATATGTGGAAATGAGATTTCTGGTATGTTGAGGATTGCTTTGACCATTTTCTATGTTAGAGAGAACAAGTACTCATACAAATAGAGTTATCTGTTATGTAAATTATTACTACCTGCATGTTAAAGCATTTGACCTAGCAGACAAAACATTACTGTTCTTATATGAATCAGCTATTTTACTGACAAGTAATCTTTAAAGTCTTTTTAGAACATGAAATGGAAGTTCCCTTACCTATAAAAATATCCTCTCTGTGTAAAGCAAAGATGAATGCGTGAAACAGAAAAAAGACATTAAGTTTTTTATAAGTTATAAAATACTAAATTTAAAAATAATCATTAAATAGGTAGAACAGATAACTGCTTTTTAGAATACTTGAGACACTTCTTCACATCCAGTTGGTAAAAGAATTTTATCTGTATGCATTAAATTATTACAGTTAAATGTTGTGGGTTAAACAAAGTAATGTGCATACTTCAGTGCGGGGGGAGGAGAATTCTCCTTTCTAATTTTTCATTTACAATCCAGCTATAATTCACTGTGTCATTGAATTTTATCATTTTTACAACATTTTTTTTTCAGGTGGTCCTTCAATCATCAAGTACCAGTAAACATTACCAAAGTAAATATTATTTCTACCTACTTTGAGAGTCCATGACAGAAAAATAAAATGGTGTATTTGATAAAGGAGAGTTGGCAGAGTTTGTCAGAACCTGCTAGAACAAGCCATACCTGACCCTTAGTCCTACCAGCAGCAGCAGCAGGAAACCTCATGTTCTTCTGAAGGTTCTCAGAAGCTCCCAGGTTTCTGACAAAGCACACAGACCCTCAAGAACACCTCAGAGAAGGAGCACCCAGAAGCTGCTTTGCAAACTGCTGCATCTGCTGGCTGTCTCTGGTAGCTGTGCTCTGTCCCCAGTGGTTATGTAGACCCGTGTGGAGGAGCAAAACAGCAGCACAGAGTCAGATATCCTGCCCAACTCCAACCTCTGGGCAAGCTTCCTGAAGAGGGGCCATGCAAGCAGGGGCCAGATTTCAAGTCAACTCCTAATGAATTCTGAGTGAATCTTGAGCCAGCTTATACAATTATGGTAGAAATCAGGACAATGAAATTAGATTTTTGAGACACTTCAGTGTCTTTCCACTAGGCTTTGTAGGTTTTGGACCGAGTCCCAAAAACTCTGAGTTTCACCAGCTGTTCTATTAGAATTGCAATATTCAATCACATTCAGTCTTTTGTTCCATTGCATTTAGATATATTTGAGCTATTTATAGACATGGTGCATCTGTACATCTCCAGATCAAATTCATATAGGTAAAATATTCAGAACCATAATTTAGATTCAGATTAAAATAGATGGTAAATTTTATTACTGGAAGATGCTGCATAACTGGAAGTCCTGTTATTGAGGGGAGATATGAAACTAATGTCATACATTAAGTGGCAAAGGGCCAGTGGTCATGCTCCAGTGAGACATTTCAAAGCATATACAATATTAGCAGCTTTGTGTGACCGCCAAAGGCATTCCATCCATAGATGTAATTTATACAGTACTCCCAAAATGCTTTGACTTACACTAAATGGTATAAAGGCCTTTATATCTCAACATAATAGAAAATCTTATTCCAGCCTCAACGATATTGTAAAAAATGAGGATGTGCCACTAATTAGTTATTTTCCCCTCTCAAAAATGTTATCCTTTGTTAGCCAAACTGTACAGTTCCAATTTTATTTTTTTTTGTGTGTGTGTGTGTCTCCTCTTTAGGCTGAGTATATTCCTTCCTATAGCACTGACACTGAGTGGTTCTGCATGACTTGTGTTTTCTCAGTTACTGATGATTTTTCATTCTGTTTGGACAACCTAGACAGGGAAGACCTTTTTCATGAATGTAAAGTCAGCCATAAACTGAATCACAGCTTACAAAATTCCTCTGTACTTTAGAAAGTTTGTAAAAACTGGAATACTCCTCAGCTCTCTGTTTTGCTGATCTATTGGACTTTCCAAACCTCCATAGTTTTCTCTTCACAATTCCCTGTGAAACTATAAGTCTTAAAGAATCTTCTAAAACTTAGGGCTTATAGGGTTTGTAAAGGATATTTATTATATATCTCCTCAAGTTCCTTACTTTTCAAAATCTAATTGTATGGCCTAGTTTCTTTAGGCAAAAATGGTCACAGACTTATGCTAATGAACAAGGATCTAGAAATGTTTGAAATTAATATATGCTTTATGTGGTTAGAGCTCTAAAATAAAACAGTCTAGATGTCTTTATGAAAAATCATTTCCTAAAAATTACATAAAAAGAAAGGCTTTGAACTCTTTGTCTTCTCAAACATTATCACAGGTTAACAAACTATGAATGAACAGAAAATTCTAAATCCAATCCCTGAATGCCATTCTGTTGGTGCAGAGTTTGTAGCTGGAAAAGCAAAGCAAACATTCCAGCAAGTCATTCTCTATTGGTGGGTTCAGCTCTTGTCATTAGGACCTTACTCTGTGAGTCTGTCATGTATTTGGTGTGGAAAGAAAAACGGGAAGGCGGGGAATGGAGGTGAATGGGAGCTATGCAAAAGACACAAGCATGGAGAAAGAGGATGGAGAGGAAAAGCAAGAGAGAATTATGAACTGTGCCCTTCCAAGGCTTGATCAAACTCTATATCAACTTTTACAATGAAATCAATTGATAGTATTTCACGAAAATGAAATTTTGCCACATTATGAAGTTATTCAAAGCTTGCTCAATATCTTCTCAGAAATATCAGGAAATAAGTTTGGGAGCTTTTGCACATCTCCATTAGGCAAATTCCTATGCATTGTAGTCCTGACCGTCTCTCACTGAAATAATGTTTGTAGCATTATCATCTTAAGTACATATTTATCATACAAAGAATGTATCTGAAAAAACCAAAAAGAGGTAAATTGATGTCAAGAGGAACTTTACAGTGTTTGCTGTTACTGTGAATTAATTAATATCCAGATCCAAGACAGAAACTCAGGCTGAGATATCTAGTAATGGAAAAAGAGTCAAATTTGCAAGGTGTTCTGAAGGTTATCCAGAACAATCAGAATGGCATACAGTCTTGTTTCTTTTAGGGAAGAACTATAAACATTCTTCCATACTGGTCAGGCTGGACTTAAGTGTTGGGTGTCTTCTTCTGGTAACTGGTAATATAAAGAGAAAATAAACTGTGAGGGGGTTTGGCTCTTGCAACAGCAATGCCAGGGAGAGAAGGGGAAAAGAGTACAAAAAGGTAAGAAGGCCTAATAGACAACTCCTCAAAAATTAATGAGGACAGCAAAGAAGAAGAGCAGAAAGTGCAGTGATGAAAACAGAATGGTGATACTAATCTGTATTTCCTGTCTTTCTTCTCTAACATAGGAGACTGTTGACTGCAATCATACATTTAATTAACCTTCCATTTTATCCTGTTATTTACATTGAAGTACATATTTCACTTCACTTGATGTTGACAGTAATTTATATATACATGTAGTTATAAATTAGTATGGAATTATTGCATAATTATCTACTTGCTTAAACATAATGAAACAATGTTTAATATTAAAAAGAAATGCAATTTCATTTTTTTTATGGAAAAGAAATTATTGCCAATATTTCTTCTTTTTTAAGGAAAGATTTTCTGACATTGGAAATACCAGACATAAGAAAGTACCTCTGACAAATATTCAAGATTTACATTTATATATTTAGACCTGTAAAGGAAACCTGTATTTAGCCTGAGTGCATATGGGTATGTGAACATGTAAATGATTTGCATAATTAAAATTAAATTAGCCTTTGATAAGACTTTCAAATGAACTACAGTTATAAACCTCCTGTTCAGAAGCATTGTATATTAAGGTAAAAAATAGAAGTCCAAAGTCAATGAAAATAATGTGATTTATACATTGATTTTACTGTGAAATATCCTCCAAAAAGCTAGCACTATTTCAATGTACAGACTCAGGCCTTCACGGCTCATGAATATAGGTTCTGTATTTGAAAGATTTAAAAGCCTGTACATCAATACCCAATTGCAATTACTGTGTGAGGGTGGGAAAGCTGGTGTGAGCCTTGAAGCTGGTGACTGACCCATGTGTTTGTTCACTTTGTTTAAAGTGAGGAATCTCTACTGTAGTAGTAACAAAATCAAACACCTCTACAAATAGAAACTGAAGGGGACCTGAAACATAAAGTGATTTTGAAAAAAAAATACTTGGACTTAATCTAAGTCTGAACGTACTGTTCAAATGAGAAAGGTGGTTTGAAATATTTATATTTTGCTTCATATTTCATCAGAAAATTAGTAAGTCCACATAAGTGTTTTTTAAAGGATTAGCTCTACAATCACTGCCTTCAGTGAATATATTGACCTCAGCAGAGTATATGACTGAAGATCTACTTCCTTCTGGGAGCAGTATTTACTGTGAAATTGGTGGAGAAATGACAGCTTACATCATGTGACAGGGAGCAAGGTAAAATGGACTCATATATCAGCATGAGACATGTTAGAGAAAACCACTGTATTCTCTGACTGCTTACATAGTTGCCTGAGATCCTTTGGACTCTTCTTTCTCTTAAATCCATGTCCTTTCCTTGTCTTAAAGCTTCACTGCTTTGTTCTAGTCCATTTCTCTACAATTTCTCTGTCTCTTCCCAGTTTTTTTGCTCTACATACATCCATCAAAAACCTTTGCTGCTGCTGCTGCTGAATGTGGAATTACTGGGAAAATTCATGCCAGCTCAGGTATCAGAAACCTTAACCACCTGGTACCATGATTATTCTCTAGTGAAGGGTAGAGAAGTGAAATTTTGATTGTATTGGATAATCTTTTGGTTTTGGAAGCTCCTTGCTCTATTCCTAACAGGTGGCCAGTTTTTTGACTATAGCCACAGATGGTGATGATTTCAGCACAATGTGGAGTAGAAAAAAAAGATAGTCTGAACTTGGAACATTTGTTGAGTCTTTCATGCTAAGAATAAAAACAAAAAAAAGAGAGAGTCTTATTGCATTTAATAATTAAACACAAGAGATTTTTTCCTAGTATAGAAAATAACAATTATCAAAATAAAGATTTTGATTAGTAACTAACCTGTTGTAGGTTTAGCCCTTGAGGTAACTAAGCAGCACCCAGCTGCTCACCCACTCCCCTGCCCCCAGTGGGACAGCAGAAGAGGGATACAAGAGCAACAAAAGCAGGAAATCTTATGGGTCCAGATAAAAATTATTTAATAAAAGAAGGAAGAAATGGAAGAAGGAAGAAAGAAAATAAAACAACAATGGTGATGCAAAGGTAATCACTCAGCACCTTCTAAGGGTAGATAGACTAATTCTCTCCCAAGCAAAAGACTCCTAAACCCTCCTGATTTTTGTTTCTATTGCCAAGGATATTGTGTGGCATGAAATATCTGGTTTGTTTGGGTTATCTTCCTGGTTGTGTACTCTCACAAAATCTTTCATATCCCCCAGTTTGTTCACAGGGGAAGAGCAGCAGAGGGAGAAAAGGCCTTGATGTTGTGCAAGCACTGTTCAGCAGCAGCTGAAATACTGGTGTGTTATCAGCATTGCTTTAGGCACAAATCTGAGAACCCATTACCATACAAGCTGTGTGAAGAAAATTAACTCTACCCCAAACAGACATAATCACAATTTGCTTAGGAATTTTACACATTTTTTTGGGCACATGTTAAAATAATTTGCAAACTAGAAAACTATAATGATTTTTATAGCAGTGAAATTAGCAGATATTAGTTGACAGAACTAAAATTGTGGCATTCTTCTTGTGGCTGACTGTGATACTGACTTAAATTTCATCAGATCACTTCACTGGGAGTAGTTGTCTTATTTAGGTCTCATGAAGCTGAGAAGAATTACCAGATTATGGCTCATTAAAGTAGTACTTATACTACTACTTGCTGTGATTTTTGATTTTAGAATCCTCAAACTTTTCTTAAAACTTAAAATATATGTGCACATAATTACATATATGCAGATACACACACATCTCACTCACATATACATATATATTTTTAATAATGTATCTCTTAAGGTTCACCCAGAAACTCAGAATTTATTCAAGGATACCACAGATCATGTTTTGTTATTTGAAATGCAAGTAAAGAGTTTAAAATTAGTTTTACAATAATGTTCTGGTGCTAGTCCTGAAGAAACTAAAGAATTGTGAGAGAGTTGCATGAGTGTCAGCAGGTTAGAACTTAATCCAGTAGTATTTGCAAAGCATTCAACTGGCCAAATTATCAAAATTCTGAGAAAATCCAATAGAATAAATTAGCAGATGATAACAAGTCTCAGGAGTATGCTGGGAGGAAATTGTGACTTTGAGAAGCCATGGTGCCTAAACATTTTAGAGTCTGACTAATCTGTGTCGTCATCATTAAAAAGTGTATCATTGGAAGGATTTTAACAGATGTCAATCCTCTTAATTTTCCATCTCACTGCTGTTGACAGCTTACCTTGATCTTTACCAGTGTTGCATGGTCAACAACTAATAAAGCCAATGACATCACTAAGAAATTGTGTGTGGGGTTATATTTCATTCTTTCTTTTAAATTTTTGAACTTACTACATAAATTCCATTTGCAGCTATAAAGCACAGAAGTCAATCCTTTACTCTTGTGCAATCCCTAAATCTATTTATGGATAAGCCATGCCACTTCAGTGGAAATAATTGTTCATACACAGGGTTATCACAGATGCCATCTGGGGTAGAGGCAGAAAATGACATGGTTTAAATGATGGGCAAGAACGCTGCAGGAGAGGTGAAAATTTAAACATAGCATAACATTGTGAGTCATTTGCTTTAAGTGTTAAAGATCTTCTGGTATAAATTTCCTAGCCAAGGTTAGAAGGACGTTATGTTTGGCTACCTTCAGCTACTGGTATGGAAACTAGCTGCAAGAAAAACATATGATTTAAATACATTTTAAATGGGTATTAATTTCAGTGCTCTGTGGTGTGTTATTTCAGAGATGAGTAGTGCTGTTCCCTGGTGATTTTCCACCATTATAAATCCCCATGACTGGAAGCAAGTAGCTTGTAATGAATGACACATTCAAGGTAAAGTGAGATTGCTAGCTGCTGTTACAGCTGGTAAAAAAAGAAAAACAACTAGTTTATCTCATTTTTTTCCCACACATCTTAACAGATGAACAAACACCTGACCCAAAACTTTTGATAAAAGAGGCATTTTCTTAAAGTTAGATTTTTATTTGTAATCCAGCTGGTACTGCAGCTCTGAAATATTTTTTTTACTTCATTAAAATTCTTAAGTACTTCCATTTCCTTTGAAAACCTATATTCCCTTTAGCACCTGGCAGAAGAATCAGGCTAGATTCTTTGCAAGGCAAAAAGAGGAAAGAATTTATCCTACCAAGGCAAAAAGTATAGCAGAGGTTCTTTTTGAAGATGGAAGAGTTTTGGGGATACTTGAATACTTCCCTCCTTGACCTGAATACTCCCTTCTTGCTGGTAGAAAGATTGAAAGGTTGAGAGGGATATGGAAACTCTGTCCAATACTTATCCCCACAGCTATTTTTTTCTCCTTCTCCAGTACTGGTGAGATCAATTACAAAGTAAAGTTTACACTGAATCACTGGGGTAGACATTCCCTACAGCCTCTTTGCACAAATGAATTTAATGAAAAGTTTGCCAAATGGTTCATCACTCTTCAAATAAAAGAAAATGGGAATGTTGAACTCTATGGCTTTGGTATTGTCAACAACAAATGTTCAAAAGCATGCACCAGGTAATCTTCATAATAGGAGTTGCAAAAACATTATAGAATTCACAAGCAATATTTTTATGTTCTTCAGAATATTAAAGGTCATATTTTCAGCCTCAATTACAAGGTTCACAATAAAAAGTCCTTATTTTAATATATATATTTGCATGTACAGTAATGAATATCATACATTATTGTAGATGAAATGAAATAATGTTTTAAGAAAGATGTTAAATATGTCAAGACATGATAAAGTCACAAAAAATGATTAATAGTAGTCAGTGTTTCTATTGATTTTCTATTTCACAGAGAGTTAATTCTGATATTTTATGATAAAAAAGTATGGCTTTTCTGGAAATTAAGAATTATGTCAGGCACTGGATTCAACACAAAATTATTTTTAAGTACTTCAAACAAAGCTTTAAAAATAGGGGTTTGGTATTTTGGTAACTTGTTAGTATTGCGAACAAAAGAATAGAAATACCATCTTCTTCCTCTCACACCAGAAAAGAAGTTGAAGGGTGAATTTTGGGACTGCATTACTACAAGAGAAGAAAATATGAGAATGACATTTGCAATGTCACATCAATCATTGCTGTTGGAGTTCTTCTATCCCTTGTCATGCTTGATCCTCAGGCCCCAGGGAAACACCAGAACAGTAACAGTTTGTCTTGCTTAGCCTACACCCAGGAAATAAATAATCTGAGGCTTACACACGGTTCTGTACTTGTGCAGCAGGTTTCCATAGTGTTCACTGTTGTTGACAAGAATCAGAGGGAAATTTTGATGATTGAATCACTGTTCACAAAGTGCAAAACCAGAGACTTCCTACAAACCTCTCTCCTTTAGTGCATGCTTGAGAATAAAGAGATTTCTCTATTTTTATTAATATGAAGGAAGAGAACATTATTCTGAAAATTATAATCCATTTTTTTAATAGTAGGATAATTGTAATGAAATTTACTGCCCATCCAGTGGCTGTGTAAAAAGCAATGCATTGACAAAACATCACTGCACAAGAAAAAGCAGCAGTATAATTAAACCACCATAAGCAGTAGCAGCTATCTTAAAAATGTCTGTCTTCCTTTTTCTTCCCTCCTCCTAACTTGCAGCAAAGATTTATAAATGTGAGTTTTAAAAGCATTTCCACAGCATTCCTTGGTAGCAATTGTATTCACCATTACTGACAGTAATTCTGCATCAGTACAGAATGTACAAGAACACTATTCTTTGAATTTATCACAAAGAAAGCACCATCCCTTCTTATTGGTTTTAACTGATGCATTCCTGTTGAAGTCTGATTTTACACCACAACTACTGCTAAAATACAGCAATGCCAGGCTGGAAGAGTGGATTCTCCTACACAGAATAGATTTACAACATTTATTCACTGCTCTGTTGGCATTAAAAATTCCTTAAAATGTGTAAGCTCATATTGACCTAGTACCTTTGAATTATAGTATCTTGCAGATATTACAATACTTTTTATGTTGTGGTGGTTTTTTAATTATTTTTATTCTTTTCCTAACCTCCCCTCCCCCTGTTTTTAAGACTGTTCTCTCACTGCAGAGCTTTTGGAGGGAGACATCTATTTTACATTTTATGGCCCAGTACGTGACATGGAAGCCAAACTCCAACAGCATTCTCAAAGAAAGCTTCTGCTGTTTGTCTACATTATTTAGCTTTAACCTCTTTGCACAGGAAATTATCCAGTAACTGCCTGGAACTTTAAAAGCAAAGCAATTAACATGAAATCAAAACTGAACAGTCACTCAATAAATGAAAAGCACAAAGCCAAATAAATAGATAAGCAAGCCTATATAAGGACTTCATACTTGCAAAGCTTCAGTCTCTGGTTACCAGACAACAGCATGCAGCATTAAGGAATCTCCAGGAAAAGGAATCCTTCTATTTCTAGGTATACATTTATGTTAAGTCCAATGGGTTAGTGCAATATGGGGAGCTGAAATAGGTACATAAAGTCCATTTAACTTCACATAGATTTAAAAACTCAGTAGCCCCACTTGGTACAAAAAAGAAAATCTGCATTTACATTGAAATATACAATTGAAACATACACTTTTTTTCATACTACTGCCATAAGTTTATTTTGATATCCACTCATCAACCATATAATGCATATACTGATCCTTTTACTTATCTACTGACAGAGTTTCAAAAGATTATGAAAATGCAGAAATTGCAAGTATAAAGGCATATTAGGTTAATTAATTATTATTTCTATCTTTCTCTAATAAACTTTCAGAAAGCCAAAGTGATTAGAAACTTGTCACTTAAATGCCATTAGGTCTTCTATGAAATTGCACATGTAATCAGGAACACTGCTTAATTTAAATATTTTGTATATATATTATCATACATCATCACTGATATAAGGGAGTAAGGGCCTAAAGATGCAATATTTTCAATCTCCACAAAGCTTAAACTCTAGTAGTTAAAACATTTTGCCTAAAAACAGAATGCAGGAAATTAATGTTCAGCATGACATATAACAATGTCTATGACAAGAAGGCATAGAAATAGAAGTTGCCCTTAATTAGAAATGAAACCATCTGATCAGAAATTGATTTTATGGAATCATAGACTGGTCAGGGACCTTAAAGATCATCTAGCTCCAAATCCCTGCCATGGGCAGAGGCACTGCACCTTCCAGTGCAAGGTTTGTGCAATCATAAAATTGCCTGACAGTTCAATTTTTCCTTTGAAATGCTTGAACTATACCTCTGAGTTAAGGTTTCTGAGAGAACTTCCTTGGTTTAGTAAAAGTGCTTGTATCAGCTGCATACAGCTGAGAAAATGCAGAGGAAATGCAGTTTTACTGTGTATCTAAGCTGACAAAAATTCTCTCAGAAATTTGGAATTAAGTCTGGCCAAAGATGTCAAGGAAAACAAGAAGTGCTTCTTCAAATACTTCTATAACAAAAGGAAAACAAAGGATACTGTGAGACCAGGACTAAATGGAAGTAACAGAGGATGCAGAGAAAGCAGAGCAACCAAATTCCTTCTTTGCATTGCTCTTCAACAACAAGACCAGCCCTCAGGGACCTCTGACACAGGAGACCAGGGTAAAGAATGTGGGAAGACTTTCACTTGGTCAAGGAAAAGTGGATTAGAGGGCATCTAGAAGAACTTGGCATCCACAAATCATTCATGTGCTGTTGTTTCCCTCTTCATAACACAGAAGGCCTTGACAACATGGAAAGATGTAGTCCTAAGGAATAAGGAGGATTTTAAGAGTACTTAACAAGTGTTTGTCTTTCCCATATGTTTTGCATTTATTCAATTAGCATTCTGGCCATGCAAACACTAGAGACATCAAAGGCAAGTGGTGTTTGACAGAGGACAAGTGGGTAACGCCTTGGGATGATGAGCTAACACACCTTTGAGTATTGCAAGTGATAGGAGCACTTTCAGAAAGAACAGATCCAGGAAGCTTCAGCACTGACTATCACATAGGTTTGATGTCATCTGTGCATAAAGAGTGAATAATAATATGTATCTTCCCTTCTCACTGATAAGGTCCTTCAGATGAGGCAGCAGCTTGCAACAGTTCCTTCTTATATGACAGTTTAAAGAAAAAGGTCAACAATTTATTTCTTCATTAATAATATGCTGTCAAGCTAATTTTCTCTGATAAGCTGCAAACTCTTTGAAAATGCTAGCAAAGGTAAATCAAGTTGTCAGGTCTCATGGATGTAATATTTCCCGACAGACATTTCAGATGTATCCTC
This sequence comes from Notiomystis cincta, assembly GCA_013398075.1. Lineage (NCBI taxonomy): Eukaryota > Metazoa > Chordata > Aves > Passeriformes > Notiomystidae > Notiomystis > Notiomystis cincta. The sequence continues at coordinate 16,678 of VZRX01015751.1, read as the reverse complement.
ATAGCACTTCATATACACAAAGTATGAGGACCCTGCTTGAAAACCCAAATAAATGCAAGAAAGATCTGAAAACGCTTAGCCTGTTTGTCCAGAGAAAAGAACAAACTCTTTCTCTGCAGTTTACATCATAGATGTAAAACTGTTCACAACATGCCAGTGTGCTAAAGAGCAAAATTCCACTTTCTAGAAAAACAGGCAATTATTGCCTTTGGATCATCCTTGTATTTAAAAATTACATATCCTAGTATAAGTTCCAGTTCATATGTAGTGCATTTGCCATAATATTATGCAAAAAAAAAAAAATAAAAATCCACAGTGTAAATAATGGGAAAAGAGAATTGTTATATCTCTAAACAGAAGAGTAATATAAATATTAACAAAAGGAAAGCTGAAAATGAAAAAAATATTCATACCTTTTATGAGGGATTTTAAATTACATTTGCCTATGTTCTTACATTTTGTTTGATTTCCTCCTCCAAGTTCCACAGAGTATTGTGAAAGGATGATACATAAATATTTCCATAGGATTTAAAGGTGATCTTGAAACAGCTGCAATTAAACTAATAATAAAAAAACCACATTAGAATTCTATGTTTTTTGCCCAGAACTATGATGGTAATAATAGAGACGATGCATTAGTTTCTTAAGTTGCTTAATATCAGCAAAGGAGTTTTAAAATCAAAGATAACCAGTGTAAGAAGTCCTTTATACAGAATAATTCTGCTGGCAATAATTGACAAAAATAAATTCATGTTTCTAGGTCAGCTGTCCCCCTTCCCTGAGGCAACAAGGATATATGATTATAGATTCTGTAATTGTAGAATGGATAAGACAGGGAAGCCTGATGTTTCTAGTATCTCCACCTTCCATGGATATGAAGTAGCTCCAATTCAAACACCTTCAATAACCTTCTGATTTTCCATGTCAGTAATCTACATTATTTGAGGTGCAAGGCAGACTATCTGTCCTCCTTAAATGGAAAGCTTCTCCTTTAGCTGTGTGTCTGGTCAAAATGTACCACCTGCACTTTGGAGTGATGTCAATGTCTAGAGAAGATAATGATTATAAAGTAATCTTAGAAAAGATCATGAAGTATAAGGTTGAACATATAAAACTTACAGTATTGAGTTGAAAGAGTTCTAAAATATGATTTTATGACAGACTTCTGAAAATGGTAAATGATTCCAAAACATTCTGAATAGCTTTGATTTGAGCCAACATATCAGCTTATAAGGGTGAGGAAGGGTAGGGTGAACACTCCTTTTCAGCTGCTCTGAGCACTTTATCTTTTTCCTTTAATCTGACTCACACCAACCCTAAATTCTCTGATTTAATTTCTTATTAGCAGCAGTGAATGATGAAAAGTACAGTGGCCTTTACAGGCATTTCAGAGCTGATAGCACTATTCTTTGTGACATTATTACTGATAAAATTTTGGCTTTCATCTTTGTCAGATTTTCTAAAAAGTGTGCTAAAAATAATTTGAGTAATTTGGGAGCTTCACCTCAACTTTGAATAGGATTCAAACAATTTCTGAATTATGCTTTTCTTGTTTCACACAGCTCTTCTCTATATGTGAAACATATATCTGAAATATGATTCTATATTGTGAAGTTTAACAGGGGAGTACTGGGATTAAAATATGCTATCATGTAGTTAACAGTGATGTAAGTATAGGGAGGACAGAAAATTTTGTATGATTTGCCATTTTGTTGGGTTTCATTCTTCCAGTCTAACCTGAGTAATGTGTTACTTTACTGGTGTGCTTTCGTTTGAATTATCTTGAGGTACACACAGGTCTCCAAGTATTGACACTGAGAAATTGCAATTATTATTGAGTTGGACTTGGATATATTTCATTACACTGATATTTATTTTTCTCTCATGAACTGCAATATATAGCTGTCTTCTTCAACTCAAAACACACCAAAGTTTTTTAAGAACTCGAACCCATTACTGAAGTCACATTGCAATAACTCTAATAAATTGCACCTGTGAACTCCTCTCTGTTTTATTTATATACTGTATCACAGGTTATTAACAGAAAATAACCCACTGAGATACAACATTCTTGTTTACAGTGAGATGCTGGTAGTGACAGCAGGAATATAAAACATAAAATCAACAGGGAACATAGAACTAATAAAAAGACAAGGGTCTATAAAGCAGAAAAAAATCCAAAGCCAACTGTGAAGGCAAAAATAAACTAAAATAAACTTCCATCATAAAACAATCAAAAATCTCTAGTATATTTATAGATAGTAGAGAGCACAAATACCCACTGAGCTTGAATACTTATTGCTGTCAGGAAATCTGTGAGCTGTTCAGAATCAAAATTTGATCAGCAGAACATAAATGTCCAAAAGCTGGTTGTGTCTACTTCACTATATCAAGTGAAAAGGATAAAAAAAAGGGAGAGGAGAGGAGAGGAGAGGAGAGGAGAGGAGAGGAGAGGGAATCACCCACTGAGACAACTAAATTTAAGGATTAAAAAAAAATTTTAAAAATTGAGAAACTGAGAATATTTTGAAACTGTTGGGACTCATTATTCCCCTTAAAATTGCTTACAGATGAACATCTGGTATCTTTACAAGTATCCTGATACATACTATGGATAGATGCCATGAACCATGTGATACCAAGAGAAAAATCATCTGAGACAAGAATGATAACCTGAAAGTGGTGAGAATATGATGATTATTTTATATATCGTATTATATTCTGTGAGATGGAGTCTATGGAGATCTACAGAGCTCCTTGTCATTCTGCAGTTCACATCAGGTTTTACATTGTGCTTCTCTATACCTGCATTTTTTTGGTGTCACCTTATTTTCAAAGGGACAGAGATTTTTCAAAATAAAGAGAAAATAAAGTTTGGGTTTTTTTTTTTTTTGAAGAAAGATGAGAGGTGAGGAGTATCTCTTCCTACTCCTGACGGTGGAAAACAAGAAATGTTATGATTTTTAGCAGTCTTTAGTTGACAAATTCAAAAGTGACATGTATCAAAATAAATGAAAGGCAGAAATACTTCCTATCTATAAGTACTATATGTTCAGGCTGGAAAATATAGCCACAAAATGCTAGTGGGGTTGGAAAAGGCTAAATTTTGGTATAAGATACACAATTACATCCTCATCTCATGTGGAAGTGCATCTTCATATTTATGTCATAGTGAAATAGTACATTTCTGGGATAAAGCTAGTTTACCTATCACTCAGTTCCAGAGAACACTGCCAGGCACAAACTAACAGAGTCCTGAGCTTTGCAGATGGGACAAAAAGTTCATATTTATGTCACCAGGGGAAAAACAGCGAGAGCAGTAGGTAAGACAAAAGTGTGGCTGGCTAGCTCTTGAAAATCCAGTCCTGCTTCTCCTTCTCTGAACCAAGATTCTCTGGTTCATACAATGAACTCTAAATTTATTTCCTCATCCCTTAGACCTATTTCATTATCCATGCACAGAATTGCTACAGAATCACTCTGAAAATCTTATCTGCCCTCACCAGCAGGATGTGGCTTATATCAGTGGACATGGAGTCACACAGCACCCTTTCCCATTAGTGTGATTCTTCAGGAGTGTGAAGGTAATATTATTTCTTATTCTGCTTCTAATTCTGGGTGTCCACAGTAAAATACAATAAATTCATTTCACTCATTTCAGTACTGCTGTCTGGGCTAGTCACTGACCCCCTGCATTAATTCTCCATCATATGCAGCAAGGTTAAATGAAATCAGCTTCCCAAGAGCCGCATATCTCGTGGGGTAATTTCTCTGAGGCTCTACTCTAGCTGGATGCCTTTCTGGCATTCTGCACCTCTAGCAAGGAGTATTCCTGTATTCTTAGTTGTTTGGGTTTTTTTTCTCTTTCTTTAATTCTTTTTTTCCCCTGCTTCATTCTGAACACAATACTTCACAGTGTTGTCAAGAAGGCAGAAGTAGACAATCACCTGTGTTGTTTTTTTAGCTGAAGGGAATCATCATTGTTACAAATAGCTTCACTTTATGTATTAGCTTCATGCTCACCCCTCCTAATGACCAAAGATATCTGATTTATTCGTGTCTTTCTGGGTTTAAAGTCATTGACTATAACAGTTGCAGTGGAAGTGATATACAGCCTGTAAGTCATACACATCCCTTGTGAAGTTTTCCAAGGAGAATATAAGCATTCTTGTATGTTTTTGAAGAAAATCTTCCCCTAATATTTACTAAAAAAGTAATGGGCAACAATTCTTTGCACTATTTCCTGTGCACCTCTATGCAACCAAACTGCACAGCACTGATTGGCATTCACAATCTAAGAATTAAAAGTCAAGATGATTAGGATCATTTGACTTTTTGCCACTCCACCAAACACCTACTGTCATCAGCAAATCTTGGAAATTAACTGATGTATGTGCCTTGTGATAATGTTAATATATAGTATAACCTGTGCTTTGTTCCACTTCATCCCATATACATTGCTCTGAAAGTAAAACTGTGTATTTAATTATCAGTAATAACTTTATGTGTACAAAAAACTAACAAATAAAACATTTTTTATCTGTTGTTTCTTAAGCAGTGATGTAAGTTGAACTTTAACTGCCAAATCAGAAGTGGCCACCTACTCTACAGTGCAAAGTTATTTTAGTTTGTAATGGACATTTTTGCTTAGCTCATATGTATCTGATGTATATAAAGGAAAAGAGAGGGAAAAAAAAAGAAAAAAGCATTTACAAAAGAGTACAAAGGTCCCTGAAGACACAACATCTCATTTTCAATTCAGTTGGCAAGAATACTAATTGCATTATCACATATTCAGCAGCATTCAGCAAAGTTATTTATTCATTCATCCTTAAGACCTGGGATGTCTGGCAGGTCACTGCCAATAAGCACTACCTTGAGAATCTCAAATGATGGTATACAAAGAAAATTAGATGTAGAGCTGCTGGAAAAAGGATCTCTCACAAAGAACCTAAACCTCTGAGATTTCAGTCTTTGCCAGCTTCATGACTGAGTGAAAAAATGTATTTGTCTCCATGAGCTAAACAAAACAAACAAGCCCATAACTTTCATGAGCATAAAAGAAAAAGGAGGAAAAAAAGGAGAGGAAAATATACAGGGTGATCTGCAAATCATAAAGCGTGAGATTACAAAGGATATAGTTGAATCAGGAGTCAACATGCCAAAGAAGAAGCTGCATCCCACAGTCTTATACTCTATCTTATGTGGGTTGTACTCAATTTCACTGATTCTGAAATAAGAAAATGAAGTTCCAAAATTATTTTCAATTTTTTTTCTGTTTCCTTTCTTTCAGTAACTTTGGCATCAAATTAAAACCTGCATATTTTACAGTATGAAGAGAGAAATCAGGAAAAAAAGGAAGAAAGACATGAAAAGTCAGGACAAGTGGTGATATTTATTATGAGGAATAGGAGCTTCAACAATATGCTGTTTAAACACAAGAGGAACAAATTAAGAATCAAATAATAAGTTTAAGCAGCAGCATACTGGATGGCACCCTGTCCTTCAGGTATGTCAAAGGCCACCACTCAACTTGGTGTCATCTGCAAATGTGCTGAGGCTGAATTCAATCCCTCAGTTGATGTCATTAATGAAGGTATTAAATAACACAGGTCCAAATACAGACCCCTGAGCGACACTACTCATCACTGATTTCCCTTGGGACTCTGAGCCACTGACCACTACCCTCTGAATGCAACTGTCCAACCACTTTCTTATCCAACATCCATTTCTCAAATCCATCTCTTTCCAAATTAAAGACTAGAATGTTGGGAGGACTCTGTCTGCAACTTTAGAGAAGTCCAGATGAATGACATCTGTAGCCCTTCCCTTGTCCACTGGTGGAGCCACTCCACAATATAAGGACATTGGCTTGCTCAGGCAGGACTTGCCATTGGTGAAGTCACACTGGCTGTCTCAAGTCACCTCCCTGTCCCCCATATGCCTTAGCACAGCTTCTAGGGGGATTGTTCCATGTCCTTCCCAGGCTCAGAGCTGAGGCTGACATGTCAGTAGTACCCAGGACCTCCTTTCTAACCTTTTTAAAGATGAGAGCATCTTTATGTATCATTATTTTGTATCATTTATGTATCTTTATTTTTCCCATCACCTGGGACTTCACCTGACTGCCAGGACTTTTCAAATATAATGAAATATGGCTTGGCATTACATCAGGCATATCCCCCTGGAATCTGTGATGCATCTCTTTGGATCCCATGGACTTTTTTTTTTGTTTTTTGCTCCTATTCCTCATAATAAATATCACCACTTGTCCTGATTTTTCCTGTCTTTCATCCTTTTTTTCCTGATTTCTCTCCTCATACTGTAAAATATGCAGGTTTTAATTTGATGCCAAAGTTACTGAAAGAAAGGAAACAAAAAAAAAGACATTCAGGTTCTTCAGGTGGTCAGAACCTGATATTTACTTACAGTGGGAAGCAGGTTACTCCCCCTGTCCTCATTCTGCTGCACATCCATTCAAGAGATGTGGAAAGAGAGGTTGCCAAAGAAGACTGAGGCCAAAAAAGTAGTTCAGCCTTCTCCTCATCTGTTGTTACCACTTTTCTAGCATTGTTTATTGGGGGCCTAAATTTTCTTTGACATTCCTTTTCTGGCTAACATACCTGTAGAAGTCCTTCCTTTTATTCTCTACATCTCTTCCCAGGTTTAGTTTCATCTTCCCCTTGCCTTCCTCAACCCATCTTTACAGAGCCAAACTTCAGCTCTGTACTCTTCCCAGGCTACCTCTCCTTGTCTCTACTCTCTGTGCAAGTGCTTCCTTCTCTTTGGTTTGCCCAGCAGCTCCCTACTCAGCCATGCCAGCCTTGCCTCCCTTGTCCAGTTTCTTGCTCCTGGTGACTGCTAGCTCTTGTGCTCTATGGAATGGTTCCTCAAAGATCTGCCAGCTCTGTTACACTCCCTTGTCCCTGAGGGCAGTCTGCCAGGGGATCCTATTGACTATCTCCTTGAAGAGCTGGGAATTTGCTTTCCTAAAGTTCAGAGGCCTAACTTTAATCCTTGCCTGATCCATATCCTTGAAGACTACAAATTCCACCAATGCATGATCACTGCAGTTTGGGCAATGTTTCAGCAACAGGTTCAGATTTGTTACTCTGTACTCCGCCCTCTCCCTCAACATCCTCAATGTATCACAACTTAGCTATAGCCTTCTTTCCTTACTATCTTTGCAAATTCATCTCTCAGCATTAGTTCAGTCTAACTTGACTATCAACAATGTAGGATCTTTAAGCAATCTTTCTAGCATGCATTAAATCTTATCATTAATGATTTTCACAGCAATGCAGTATAAACTAGATTTGCTAGGTAGAGTAGAATTCATTTTTCAAACAGATCTCGGTGGAGATATTGTATCTTCATGACTGACAATGGAAAAGGCAATGAAGCAGAACTTAAGACAAGTGCCATGTTTTGGCCTTGCTGTATATTCCTAACAATAATACCAGAGCTGAGGAAACAGCTCGCTGTATTGCAGTGGGGTTATCTGTGGGGCGAGCTACTGCCAGTGTAATGGCAGCGGTGTCAAATTCATGGACTGTGTTTACACTCTGCTACATTGTTATGTTAAATGCAGTAAAGTTCCATCAAGATTACTTTTATAGGAGAATGCAGGATGAAGCATCCACCAAAGTCAATGTTTAAATTCACCTTTTTGAGCTCTTCTAATAACCCAGTTACGTATGTGAGACAGAAGAAATCTCATTTCCAGGCTGCCAGTTCAGTCTGTGTGCAGATGGGCATCTCTCTGCTTGGTCTCACAGTGGTTTTGATACTGATGTTTGGCACTTGTGAGTCTGCTAGAAGTGACATTGCCAAGAAAATAATGGGATTTTAATATATTCTCATGTCGTTCTGGCTGTCCATCTAGCTTACAGTTTTCTGACATTGCTTTCAGAAGGGGTCCAGCACAGGCCAGGGTGGCCTGCTCTGCGTTATCCAGTTTGTGCAAGGACAGCGGGGCTCTACCCCAAGTACACAAGCTACTCCATTACTCTACAAGGCTGTAGAGTTGGCAGATCACCGCTTCTAGGGGAGGATGCAGAATGCCAGTTTCTCATCTAAAACCTTTACACTTTGAAAGTTAAGAGTCTTCCCAAAGTGTATCATATTAAGAGCAGAAATATTTCTAAAAAGAGAAACCAAATCAAATAACATTCCTTTGTTTTTAGAAGACCTAAGCCAAAAACCATTAATTGATACAAGTTAATGAACTTTATAGGTCTTTATAAAGAAATTGTGACTACAGAGCTTACCTTATGAACAATCACAAAACATACATTTTTCCAATACTCTCTCCCTCACAGACACACACAAGCACACACACAAAAAAAAGGACATTTGTTTGTTTGTGTATACCAAGTGTGTCCTTTTTAACTCAGGCCTTTTGAAATTACTCAATTCACAGCTAGAGACTATTTCCATACAGACCACATTTGATTAATGAGGCCAGCTCACATTAGTCACAGTTCTTTCAAGAAAAACTTTGATACAGGCCATCTGTTGGAGTCTAGTAAGACTATATGCACATGCAGGCTAAAGAATTAAGCAAAGTATCCAAAGAGAGATTAAGAACACAAAAACAGGCTGTGTTCTGAATTAGTTCCTCTAATCTGCTAAAAAGTGATTTGACATCAATAAAATCAAAACCAGGGCGATTTGTTCTCCACTGTTTCTCAGATAAACTTTTTTTCCAGATATTCAATAAAATGGATACAATGACAGTTCTCTTTTTTGTTGTTTGGGTTTTTTTTGTTGTTGTTTTCTTTTGTTTTTAACTACACTGTTAAAGGCATGAAGTCTTTGTTAAAAAAGACTGGAAATCCCCAGCTTCATGCCTTTAATTTTGTTCCAAGTCAATAAAAGTGAAGGCGGATGTGAACTGCAACATGCTGCATAGAAGTCACCTTCCTGTCTTCCTGTGGCAGGCACTCTTCATAAAAATCATGACCCAGATAAGAGCCTCCAGGTTCCTGTGAGCCCTGGCAATCTGACTGTCATCTTATAGTGAGAAGCCTGCTCATACTGGTCTGCTGTAGAGCTTTTAGGAAAAGTATGCCATGCCTGGCAGCTTATGGAGAGTGAGGAGGGGAATGAATAAATGAACTTTTTATGTGGACCAGGTTCTGTGATTTTCTGTGTTGGACCTTCTGTAAGACAGATGTATAGAACTCCACCAGCAGAGTCAACAGTGCACATGTTGCACAAAGATGTCCAAGAGGGAGATCAAGCAGACAGAGTTTTCAGCCTTTGGTACACAACAGGTGGAATGCTACCAGTAACCTGGAAGGCACTCTTAGGTCTTATGTAAAAACTGATGACAGAATTTGGATGTGAGAGTGCTTGTGTACAAAGTATAAAAGCAGAGAGTAAACACATATCGGATTTTTCCCTTTCAGTCCTCAAAGGTTCTGCAAGTAGCTTATGACTTTTCAATTGGACTCGCCCTGAGTATTCCTGTCAAAACTTTTGCCATAATCAGGTAATTTGTGAACAATGTATTGTGAGTGCTCAATTTTGAATTGCCAGATAAATAGCTTGGTTCTGAATATACATAGAGGCCACAAGGACAAGGTTCTATTCTGTCTTAAACTTACTAGCTCTTGAAATCAAGCTCATAATTTTCTGTGAGCATTTCTCAACCAGTGAAAATCCTGATTAGTACAATATTTTGGACAAGAAGTATTAAGTTAATATGAATGCACTGAGCAGCTGTTCCATGTAAATTTTGATCATTACTCCTGTATGGCATTGTTTCTGTATCACATGATCATAGTTTACTGTGGAAATGTTTCTTTTTTTGTTCCTGCCTTCCAGATGTTAATACCTGCAATGAAATGAACTAGATGCTTGGTTGTCATCCTTGACAATTTTGTTCAAATAAAAAACAACATCTTCAACCTCCTTTAGGAAATATTTGTTATATGGGACAGCTGGTGGAACAAAAGGGAAAATTGGTTGGAGAGATACAGAATTAGAAGGGGACTGAAGAATCATGCATTAATCATAAGATTTCCCAACGTTTTAAAAGTAATATGTTGTGGGAAGTACACAGCAATAATCAAACTTGAAGGGAGAGAGAGAAGGAAAAACAACACGGAGAAACTATCCAAGCAACAGCTGTGGCTTGGGTAGCCAGGAGGATTTAGATCTATAAAGGTTACAAATCCTTTAAACAAATGATGGGCATACCTTGTCAGCTGTATAAATACACCCACTTTTTCTGCCTGTTTCTTCCACTCATAAGTTAATTCTTTTTATGTGTCTTGCATCTCAGTAAAACAAAACACCATATATTACTGCTTCTACTTTTCTTAATTATGTTTCTTTCTTTCTCCTTGGACATCTACTGTTACACTCTTATTGAGGAGGGCAGCAACGGAAAAAAGTACTGGACTTGACACAATTAGTTAGCATAAGTTTCTTAATTAAGTATTCCTCCAACATTCTTGGCAACATTGGAAATGAACTAAGGCTGATTCAGAGAGGAGACTTTATCTGGATAGATAACACCACTGTACTGTCTCAGATACAAAAGTAAATTTTTAATATCTCCACTGTATTTCAAAAGCAAGCAAATACCTTGTGACCAAAAATACAGAGAGGTCAGTGTAGACACCTGTTTCTATTCTGTGCCAGAGAATATTAAAAATAATCACTGCTGCTGAAATGAACTGTCCCTTGTCCTTATAGTACATGCCCAAAGAATGAGCAGCTACAGTTTTGCTGTTCTCCTTGCCTCCTCCATACACTGTTAAATTCTCTGTGCTCCGATACCGTCATTTATCAATCTTAATCCTCATTTTAGTGAATTTCCTGAGCTCATCTGGCTGCTGCTTTTCCAAGACCAAGTCTTCAATGTATTCAGATAAGAACAGGCTGGTTCAGAGAGTTCAGGTAGTTTCATAAATTCTCTACAAAGCTATAAATCATATTCCTTGATAGCAGTCAGTCATAGCATGCTTGATAACAGGAGAGACACAGTATGCTTTGCCTTATTAAGATTTTCCATGTGACAAGACAAGCTTTCATACTCTACAATAGAAACACACAGATGATTTGCACCTCTTGGGTGCTTTTATTTGGTCATCTCACTTCTTACTTGAATGGCTTTGAGCAGATGCCTGAATGACAGCATCATATTTCAGGCACCAGCATCAGACATTCAGTGGTCTCAAGCACTCTTTAGCCTTAGAATCATCTTTTATGGAATGAAGCTTAGAATCACCTTCAGCTTCTCATTCATTACATTGTTTGATATCAATATCTTGATAATTAGACAGAAATTTACATAATTATATGTCAGGACAAAATCTCCAAATATATTCCAGCTGATTTGGAGCATCTATTCTCTTCTTAAATGACCATTTTTATCCTATAACACTGATGTTTTGCAAGTTCTTGTCAATTCTCTATGTAGTAATATAGTCCATGTATTCTATGGGCAGAACCTAGGTAAAAAAAAAGACATTTCTTACAAGCATATAAAATATTTTTAAAATCTTTGGTTTCACTATTTATTGTGAAATATGTATTTATAGGACCTTTCTGATAATAAAGAAACACATCTTATTTTTATTCTCCCTATAGCTCTTGTCAAAATTATGCTAGATGTAAGGTGAATAAAATCCAGGTTTAACCTATAAATTTATATAAATATAAGATTGGAAGACCCACACAGTTTTCTTGTACTGCTATATTTTCTTTACCTCACAAGGTTTTGTTAGTGGGGTGGCCCCTATGAGAAGAGACTAAGAGTTATGTTGGACATAGCTGGTTCCAGCCAGCTCCAAAATAGCCCCACGCTGACCAACAAAAAAGGTTAAAAATGCACCTGGGAGAGACAAGAGTTTATCAGGATATCTTCTTAGGCAAACTCAGGAAGTGTGGACTGGATGAGTGGGCAGAGAGGTGGATTGAGAACTGCCCAAATGGCAGATCCCAGAGGGATAATCAGAGGCACAGGGTCTAGCTGGAGACCTGTCACTGGCAGTGTGCCCCAAGGTTCAATATTGGGCCCAGTATTGTTTACTGTATTCATCCTGGGCCCTGGGTGAAGGTGCAGATGCCTCCTCAGCGAGGTCACTGGTGAGCACACCAGGCTGGGAGGAGTGGCCGATACCCCGGAGGGCTCTGCAGCCCTGCAGAGGGACCTCGACAGGCTGGAGGGGTGGGCAGACAGAACCTGCTGAAATCCAGCAAAGGCAAGGGCAGGCTCCTGCACCTGGGGAGGAATAACCCCAGGCACCACTACAGTCTGGGATCTGAGCTGCTGGAAAACAGCTGTGAGGAGAAGGATATATATGTTCACACATTCAACTTTATGAACAAGTAGACATGTATTTGAAAAAGTATGCAAAACATGAAAACACCCAATCCTGATGCAGCATGAACCACTGCAACTCGAATTCATGTCTTATGTGCCAAGGGAAATCTTTCATTTCAGGAGAAATAATAAATACATAAAGAACTGAAATCCTTGAGTCACTGTGTCATTCTATTATCTCACTGAACTCTTGGTATTTGAACTCTGTCTTTTTGGAGTTAGAAACAAGGTATCTGGCCTGCAAAATTTATAAAATTTCCAACTTCCCTTTTCTTTTTTATTCACTTTGAAATAATGTACTTTAAACAATAAAATCAAAAGGAAATGATCGTGTGAAATTATCTTTTGAAGTTCACTCTGAGATACTGTGTTAGAATATGGCCTTGAAACTCTATGATTTTATGGGGAAATAATGCCATTGGTGATGGTAGAATATTTTATCCAATAACAATACTACTAATGCTCATCACCAGTGTGTGCTCACCATGACTTGGTTGGCTTTTATGACTGTTCAGCACTGTTATAATGAACTCCAGATATCTTATCTAGCTTAGAATATGTTATGTCTTTGTATTAAATTGCATCTGCCATACATCTGTATGTTCACAATAAGTAATGCAATTCAGTAATTCTTAGATCTTACTCTCCTTCAGGCTATTGTTTCTTCCACTGATTTGTCAGAGAAAAATAATCAATAAAAATATTTGCAGTGGTGGAAGCCACCAGTGAAACAATTTGAAGAGAATTTCTTATTCACAACCAAACCCCATGAGGGACTATTGCACTGGAGAGATTCCTTGTTACTTGTGTAATATAAATGAATATCAGAAACAGGGGAATGCACAGAGGAAAGAAAAATGTCCTTCCACGTGCCTTCATAATAAACATATTGTAGTGAAAACTAAGGCTGTGATATCTAAAATGACTTTGTCTTCATCATTTGCTTTGGGAATGATCAGTGTACATAATAGCCAGTTCCTAGAATTTATTTATTTGGTCATAAATGACCATGGAACTATGCAGATTCATGAAAAATCAAGATATGGTGCTGTAGAGTACTCATTTATGAAGCACTCAAATTTTACATATGTATTCTTACGGTATTTCCATTATAAGAGAACAAATCATAAACCAAAGAAGTTGTGCAATCAGGGAGGTGATATACATTTGCTGAAAAACAAGACATGCACAAGTACAAACACAGAAACTTTTTTTTAACATGGATGTAAAATTTCTTTGCATGAAGAGACCAGGAATTAGAAAGAGTGAGGATACATTGTCTGTTTCCAATCAAAGAGACACAGAATTGGAAAGAAGTGCTAGAAGCTGATGTCATAAAAAGTGAACTCTGTACTCAGTCTTATTCTTGGGCTGTAATTTGCTGTAATTTCTACCTGTCTGTCTTTTTTTCTCCTTTGAACATTAACATGGAGTATTAATGAAAGATGAGAAAAAAATTGTTCTTTCATTTCATGTCACTAATTCAGTTTGCCATATGAGGTACAAGTGTATTTGGGGTGAAAAATATATATACTCTCTCATCAAACATATAGGATGGTCTTTCATGGTAATTCAGAAAGAGGCAAGGAAATCCAGCTGGAATTATGTAACCAACAGTAGGTAGAAATTACAAGAAAAATATCTCAGAAAAAGTAAAGAAAGTACCCATTGGGGTAAATCTAAAATTTGTAATAATCTTTTCAATATACAGTTTTTGTTTCCATGGATTCATAAAAGGAAACAGTTTGCATTATGCAAGCATGGCAATTAGACCCTTTTATGCCACTGAAAACAATGATGCCCATATAATCAAAGCTATTATAAGCCAAACTGTGAATATGAGTAATAGTGTCCCTGAATCTCACTGGAATGCATACTCAGCTGCCTTTTTTGCAGTAAAAAATATGCTGTAAAGGGAAGAATCTACAATAAGTGGGTAGATTTAAACTACAGTTTAGTCTTTAAAAAATCTAATGACCTCTGGGAAATGTTGCAAGACTGATCTCTTTCTGCAGGCATTTCCTCATTCATAAATCTATTTTAATTATGGTCCATGGGCAAAAGTGCAAACTTGGCCTTGATCCACAGCCGTGCTCACCGCTGTCACTTTGGGAGGTTCATGGAAAGATCAAGGATAGTAACTGTAGCAACTAAATATTTAGTCATTATTATTCCTTCAGTACCCTATGGTTACAGCCAGCATCATTAATAAGTGCATGTACTCATTGTTAGCTTACCATTTCTGCTCCTTTTCCTCTCAATATCTCCTTTTCTTTCTCCTTAGAGAACTTTGCCTCTTCTTCTTTAGGAAACTGTCCTTTACTATTCTTTATTAGATTTTCTTAGCACCATTGATGAAAACCAAATTGCTAACTCGGTCTGAAGCAGAATTATTGCAATTGCTTAACACTGAAAATGAAGTATCATTAATAGGTGTGGCTGTATTCAGGAATCAACAGGATATAATAACAATCCACCATTTTTTGAAGGTACCATTTTGTAAGGTTACAGACAAAAGCTGATACTGTCATATTTTTATATTCCACATAATATGCTTTATGTGGAATGCATTACCTATTGAACCTTATGGTTAGAAACATACTATTTTTTTTTAAATAATCCACAAATCTGAATGCATACAGTAAGCCTGATAAAAATACAAATATTAAAAATACTACTTCCAAAAGTTAGTTAAAAGATTTTGTGAACAAATTATCTTTACCTTTACCAACTGTAGGAATTTTAACAAGGGCGGGTGCAGGATTCTGTGACGGAGCAATCCTGGATGCAATCTTTATTCTAGAAACAAAAAATTTTTAAAAGGAACTAAAAAGTGCTGTTTAAGTATGAGTAACAATAAAGTATAAAATAATCTATAAATCTAATTAAATAAAAACAGACCACTTCTTCTCATTACTGTCTCAGTGAGTTGTTTTTACTGGGAGCCAATAATATATACAGACAGAGATTTACCTGAAGAAATAATACTTTGAAAGTAAATAATTTTGGATGTGTAGCATCATGAACTTCTCATGTTGGCATCTTGAGGATGCTTATGTGCTCAGGAGGGTCTATGAAATTTATTTCTCTATGAAGAATTCTTAATTTATGTACCTAAATCTACTTACACAATATTTTAGAACAAAATGAGTGGACTCTTTTCCTTATGTATCATATTTTTGTAAATCTCAAAGCAGGCACTCCTCATTTTTTTTTCTAAATAAAGCAGACTGAAATCCAGTGGGAACAACCTGAAATTTTTCAGTTTGTTTGCTTTTTATGAAAACTGTTGCCCTTAGCCACAAGAGTTAAGAAATAAAGGAATATTCCAGCAGTAAAATTCTTTTCAACTTGCAATTTCACAATGTTTTTTCATGTGCATGTTATTTGATGAGCATTCATCAGCCATTTCCCAAATTAATTATTTTGGTATGACAGAAGGGGAGAGGAAAAATACTACTAAATTCCGGGAACATGTAACTTTTCAAATTAAAAGTCTTTTCAGGTCTGTTCAAATGATAAATATCAGACTGAAAAATTAAAGAATTAGAATAAATATCTATGTATACTATAATAGCTTTTTGGCTTGTATTTCTTCATGTACCTTGCAGACAAGTTAAAAAGACAACCATAAGTCATAAATAAGACATTAAATGAACCCTGTAACAATCTTCTTATTCTATTCCTGTGCTCCAGCCTGGTAATAATTTCTTTTTTTGGTTTGTGATTACTCTGGGTTTGGCTGGGTTGATTTCTTTCTCAGTAACTGGTGTGCATCTAAGTTTTGGATTTGTGCTGAAAACAGCGTTGATAATAGAGGGATATTTTTGTTATTGCTGAGCAGCTCTCAAACAGTCAAGGCCATTTTTTTCTTTTCACCCCACCCCAGCAGTTTGGAGGCTTGGGGCAGCCCAGGAACTGGGAGGGGACACAGTCAGGACAGCTGACCCCAAGCTATGGAGGGATATCCCACAGAACAGGTTATGGTGCTCCATGTACAGAGCCGCGAGACAAAGACGGGAGTGTGGAGCTCAGAGTGGAGGTGTTTGGTTCCCAAGGAACTGTGACACACGATGGAGCCCTGCTGTCCTGGGAATGGCTGAGCACCTGCCTGCCCATGGGCACTCAATGGGTTCCTTGTCCTGCTTTGCTTGCATTGTGCCTTTTTCTTCCCCTATTAAACTGTCCTTATCTCAACCCACAAGTTTGTCACTTTTACCCTGCTCTTTCTCTGCCACACTCCCACCACGGGAGAATGAGTGAGCAGCACTGTGGGGTTAAGCTGCTGGCTCTGATTAAACCTTGAAAGCTATTGGTGTTCTTTTCTTTTCTTTTCTT
>VZRX01015750.1:34380-47501 GCA_013398075.1 Notiomystis cincta | reverse complement strand
CCTGTCCAAACCGCGACATTGTGCCATTCCAGCCAGGGCTGCAAGGGCATCTCAGCTCTGGGGCCACCAAGAGCAGCAAATGCTCTGGATGCTGCTGGGATGACAGATTCCGATCCCCCTCTCGGTGTGGAGGCAGGAGCAGTGAGCACTGGCAGGGCCACAGGGAGCCCTGAGCCCTTTTCCTACAGCTCCTGCTCCATCCTTCACCCTCTCATTGAGAATTTGGCCCATTTTGGGAACACACAAAACAACTGCTCTGGGCAAACTCTGCTCCTTCCTGGCATTTCTCAGCTGCCAGGTGCTGCCCTGCAGCCAGAGGTCCTGGCTGTGGGAACGTGGCCTTTAAACTCTAAACCAGGCTTTGCACCACAATTAATAACCTCAAACACAAAATCAATTATGCCTTTATTTCGCTCTGCAGTGATGGATAAGGAGACTTTTCGTCTCCTCTGCATTAAATAAACTTTTCCCTGATATGTCCCTGGCAAGGAACAAATTTACATGTGCTCCTCCTGGTCACTCCAGAGCCTGGAAAGGATCATGGCTTAGGGTGGATGGTGAGGAACCGTGCTGGAGCTCCCCAAATGACAAGGACTTCCAGTGTTCTATCTGAGGTAAATAAATCTGTCACATCTTTTTCTCCCATGGAGCTTAAACACTCCATAGGCCCAGAGAAGGGGGTTTCACATATTGTCTGTCCTTTAAATATGGATGTACTCAATTTTTATACTCACAAATGTATATAAAAATGATATTATATTATTGGTATGCCACTACCCTTACACAGTTAAAGGCCAGGGCGGAGTTTTGTGGCTGAATCTGGAATTCAAACAGCTCCTTACATAGAAAAGGGGCTCTAAATAAAATGTTTTCAAGGAATGCATGACTTGAATGTCTAAATAATTGTTATGATAATTTTAAGACAAGTACTTAAAAAAATGTAGCACTGTTTGGGGCCATTTTGTTCTCTTAAATATAGATTAGAGCAGATCCTCCAGATTTGCCTCTGAGTTAGAACCATATGAAAGCTGGTTCTTTGGCAACATTTGCAGTCACACTCTTTAGGATTTAATGCTGCTGCTCTTGGATTTTGTCCCGCCCCAAGGGTTTCTTTGAGTGTGATCACCAAGATGAAGGTCATTACGAAGCTCTCTCTCCAGGGGTGTTGCAGCACAGCAGATTCTGCAGCTTTGTGCTGCTCCCTGCCCACACCGGGGTGGCTGCAGTCCCTCTGGAATGTGCATGGAAGTGCTGGCTGGGCTCTCCCTGGGAGCAAGGAATGCTGAGGGCAGCTCCCACCTTGGAGGATGCAGCAGGACCAGCCCCAGCCTCCACTTCCCTGCCAGGACCAAGGCTCCTGCAGAGCCCAGCACAGCACCAGGACAGCTGGCACTGCACAGAAAATGGCACGTAGGAGCAGCCTGTCTGTCCTTGATTCCTACAGCGGGATGGGCCCAGATACAATTCCCAGCTGAGGTTACAGCTGAGCCCACATGGTGCCTGTGGTGCAGCTCCCCTCCCTTGGCTGGTACAAAGCGGTGCCCCAGGGCAGTGCTGGGGGCTGCAGATGGGCCAGGGCACCCTGTAGGCTGAGCCCTGAGCTCTGAGCTCTGAACTCTAAGTCCTGAACTCTGAGCCCTGAGCCCTGAGCCCTGAGCCCTGAGCCCTGAGCTCTGAGCCCTGAGCCCTGAGCCCTGAGCCCTGAGCCCAGCCAGGAAGGTGGCCAGGAGCCAAACCTGCCTGGATGCATCCTCTCACCCACAGGGCTGGGATATCACTGGGAAACCAGGATGAATCCCCTACTCCAGGACAATTCCCCTGCTCCAGGACAGACCCCCTGCTCCACGACAAATGCCCTGCTCCAGGACCCTCTGCAGGCTGCAGTGCAGAGATAAGGACCTTTCTGGGGTCCATGGACCCTGTGGGCTCCATTAAGGTACAATCACAGATTCATGAAGGTTGGGAAAGCCCTCCAAGATGATCAAATCCAGCTGAATGCCCTCGTGCCCACTGACCACATTGTGGAGTGCCACACCTTCTACTTACTCAGACAGTTCCAGGGACAGTGACTCCACCACTGGCCTGGGGAAATGGGACAGTCATGTAGCTCTCCCAGGAACTTCAGGGATTAATTTTGCTCATGCTGAGAAGCATAAAAACCACACAGTGGGCAGGGCAGCCAAGCCCCCAGTGCTGAGCCTTCTCTGCTCTTCAACAGCCATGCAGAAAGCAGGGACATGGATCTGGAAGGGACAGCTCCAACTGCTACAAGGGACAGAAAAGGGGGAGAGGTTTGGCATCAGTTCACCCTGGAAGGTTTTGGCTCCAGCAGCGCACTCAAGGGGCTGAGAGAACAGCCAGGGCCAGGGCAGGCTGAGCATCAACCCCCAGTACACAAAGCCCTGCACCAGCCAGACTGGGGCTGATGGGACAAGCTGGGGACAGACACAAGCTGACCCCACAGAACCACATGAGGAAAGAGAGAAGGAACACACCATGCTTTGTGCAAATGGGATTTTCAGGGAGTTTTGCTTGTGAATGCTGGGAAATTCCTACTCAGTTTGTTTAGAATTAGATTTTTTCAAGAATTTCCAGTGACAGTAAAGCAAACTGAGTTTCCTGAGTCATCTGAAGTAATTAGGTTCCCTGGTATCCCCAGTACCTGCCAGGTACTATGGGGTGCTCCTACCAATGGTAACATGTACAGGAATTCTTTAATCATGGAATCATAGAACCATGGAATGGTTTGGGTTGGGAGGGACCCTACAGATCATCCAGTCCCACCCCTGCCATGGGCAGGGACACCTTCCACTATCCCAGGCTGCCCCAAGCCCCAGTGTACAACCTGGCCTTGGACACTGCCAGGGATCCAGAGGCAGCCACAGCTTCTCTGGGCACCCTGTGCCAGGGCCTCCCCACCCTCCCAGGGAACAATTCCTGCCCAATATCCCATCCATCCCTGCCCTCTGGTAGTGGGAAGCCATTCCCTGGGTCCTGTCCCTCCATCCCTTGTCCCAATCCCTCTCCAGCTCTCCTGGAGCCCCTTTAGGCACTGGAAGGGGCTCTGAGCTCTCCCTGGAGCCTTCTCCTCTCCATGTGAACCCCCCCAGCTCTCCCAGCCTGGCTCCAGAGCAGAGGGGCTCCAGCCCTCAGAGCATCTCTGTGACCTCCTCTGGACTGGCTCCAGCAGCTCCAGGTCCTTCCTGTGCTGGGCCCCCAGAGCTGGATGCAGCTTTGCATGTGGGGTCTCACTGAGTGGGGCAGAGGGGCAGAATCCTCCCTCCCCTGCTGCCCACGTTGGCGGCTCAGCCCAGGCTCAGGAGGGGTTTCAGGGTTGGGACAGGTCCAGCCCTCACCCACCAGCACCCAAATCCTTCTCCCAGGGCTGCTCCATCTCCATCCCCTGGCCCCATTTTCAGAACAGCTGAAGTAGGTTTTTTATGGAACTCTCGGAAGGAGCACACAGACACTTCTAGCCTGAGATGGTTGATATGGGAAACATCAGCCCAATCCATCAGCGAGTGACAAAAACCACTGCAAGCAGGAGAACCTCGGCGCATCAGCTGTACCAGATCCATCTGTGACACAGCTACAGATCTGTTACTTATTTTGGCTGAGGACAATTCTTTCCCCTCAGAAAAAGGAACTATCAATGTAAACAGTTTGCAAAGCTGTCAAACTGCTCCAGTCCAAAGATGAAGTTTTTAAAATGCCCCTAAGATCCAAAATTTTGCAGGTTTTTGTACAGCAGATTTTGTTTTTTTCTTCACTTCCACCCTTCCATTTTTTAAGTGCTTTGAAAAAACTAGTTACAAAAATATGCTGACACCATACAGATTAAACATTCCCTGGCATGTTCTGGTGAGAGCCTCTGCTCAACCCAAACTATGGCTTGTTTGGTGGCAGAAATGCAAAACCTGAACTGTTTGCCCAGGTCAGGTCAGGAATGATCTGTGAATGGATTCTTGCTCTGGCTTTTGTTCTGAGTGTTGGGGCACTGGGGACTCTCAACACAAGGAACCGAAGGCAATTTGAGGTCATCTGCAACACTCACTAAGCAGGAAAAATAGAAATATCCGTGGCTTTTCCAAAGGAGCCCTGATAGCCCCTGGGTGCTGATGCTGACTGGAGCAGTGGGGATGGTGGCAGTTAATGTCTAATGAGCCCCCTGTCTCCCCCCTGCCAGCCCAGCCATGATGAGGCCACTGTCAGTGGCATTTCCAAGTCCAGCCCACGCTCAGCCTGGAGTCTCTTTCCCTCCACATTTGCCAGAGGCTCTCTTTAGCACTCCAAAATACTACGGAGCAATCTGAAGTACTTTCTGAATTTTATTTCCCGAAATCACAGCATTTTGATTGACTAAGCAGCAATTAACACCAGAGTTGGTTTTATTTTATATCATGCCAGTAGAAACATTGAAGTCAATATCCATCAGATTTGTGAAAAATGAGCAAAAACTGGCCCTTTCCAAGCATAATTAAGACTTGGGAAATGGTATTGCTTTCATCTGTAGGTCAGTACCAATATTAGCAATTTGGCTCAATCTTTTAGTCTCATTTCCAAAAAATATTCCTTTTTAATTACATCCTCCAGAAAGAATCTTCCAGTGACATAAGCACAACCACAGGAAGGCCAGGACTTGAGGAATTAGAAGCAAAACTGATGAAGCCTAATTAAATTTGCATAAAGCTGAAGGCAGCTTGGTCGTGTTGTCCTCAAGGGTCCACAGTTCTCACCTGAAGTCCTGAAGCTCATGGAAGTGACTGCAAACTCCACAACATCTTCATCATCATGGAATCATGGAACAGTTTGGGTGGGAAGGGACCTTAAAGCCCATCTCATCCCACCCCTGCCATGGCAGGGACACCTTCCACTGTCCCAGAGTGATCCAAGCCCTTGGACACTGCCAGGGATCCAGGGACAGCCACAGCTGCTCTGGGAACTCTGTGCCAGGACCTCCCCACCCTCCCAGGGAACAATTCCTTCCCAATATCCCATCCATCCCTGCCCTCTGGCACTGCCCCACATCTGCCTTGGAGCCAGAATTCCCTCTCATCCTCAGGAAGGTGCTGGAGCTGCCCCTGGGCCAGCGAAGCTGCCGGGCAGTGCCCAGTTGAGTAGCAGCCCCAGCCACACCTGCAGAGAGCTCAGGGTGGATCCCAGGCAGATGCACCTGCAGGAGCAGTTCCAAAGCTTTGTGTGACACTCACAGCTCATGAAAGTCCCTGAAGCCACCAGCAAAATAGAGCTGGGAGACTCTGTGCAGGGCCCTTGAGGGATTTTGGGGCTTGCTCTTCCCACCTCAGAGCTCATGGAGCAGGGCTGGGGAATGGGAACAGCAGGGAAATGGTTAAAAATGTACCCCCATATTGAAGTGCTTTACTCCAGCACAGCTCCATTTTCCCTGATTGGGAGTCCTGGCTCTGGTAATTATCAGTTATGTGCATAACTCCTGCCCACAGAGAACACACAATTTGTAAGTGAGCGGGGCCTGCTCAGCTTTGTTCATCACAAATAAAGATTTCCCATATTTGACAGAGGAAGCTCAACTCAGGCTCTCGTGCCCAAAACAGGAAAATTCAGCCTCAAAGTGCTTCTCCCTGGTATTTAATGGTGGTTTTTAATTTCCCAGTCTGGGCTGCACTGGGTTACACATCAGGATTATGTTTTATATTCCATATAGAAGCACCTGGATTTATGTGAATACGTGACCACACGCAAGGGACAGTTTGATTACACACTAAGGACACGTTGCTCGTTTAATTTTTACTCTCCTGGTGCAAAAATAGGCAAAAGATGGAAACAGAAAGTCTGGTTTTGCATGAGCCCCTTTGCTTAGAGAGAAAAGACTTTAAATTCTACACCACTGCTATGACAGAGCAGACAAAAGGCACAGGATAGGCAGGATGGGATTGCTACGGGCAGAGCACATGGGAAGCAGGCTGGGCACATTCAGTGCAGTCACTGCACATCCATCTCCACTTTACAGGGTAATAGTGTGTGGTGTCTCCGTGCTGGGGAGCCAAACTGCCTGGGCAAGCCAGCTGCTCCTAATGATTCTGGGATTGCTGCTGATGCATCGCAGTGAAAGCCAGGCCTGGGAACCTTGCTGCTCTCCTGAATGGATATGGAATGGAGATCTCCCCAGATGGTAGAGACAGGCAGATGGAAGCAAAAAATCGGCTGTGAATAATCTGCAAACAGAAGCTCCTCGACAGCTGCAGCTCCGAGTCAGGACACTGACACTGTGCAGTTCCTGTGTGCACAGAGGAAGGAAGGATTCTCCAAGGATGGAGCCCCTCTGCTCTGGGGACAGGCTGGGAGAGCTGAGGATGCTCACCTGGAGAAGAGAAGGCTCCAGGGAGACCTCAGAGCCCCTTCCAGGGGCTCCAGGAGAGCTGGAGAGGGACTGGGACAAGGGATGGAGGGACAGGACCCAGGGAATGGCTTCCCACTGCCAGAGGGCAGGGATGGATGGGATATTGGGAAGGAATTGTTCCCTGGGAAGGTGGGGAGGCCCTGGCACAGGGTGCCCAGAGAAGCTGTGGCTGCCCCTGGATCCCTGGCAGCATCCAATCCCAGGTTGAACACTGGAGCTTGGATCAGCCTGGGACAGGTGAAGGTGTCCCTGCCCATGGCAAGGAGTGGAATGGGATAGGCTTTAAGTCCCTCCCAACCCAAACCATTCCATAAATTATATGAAAAACGAGGGCAGAGATGCCACAGCCTAGGCCCAGCATGTGCTGGAGAAGGATTTGCCCAGAGGGAGCCCTGCAGATCTTTGGGTGAAGCCCTCAACCTGTTCCCACCCAACAGCTGCTCCCACTGGTGGGAGACATTTGGTCATTTGGTCAGAAGGAAGCCACACATAGGGAATAATCTCGGTCTCTTCTGTGTGCCATGGCCAGAGCCCTCTGTCCTTTGGGAGCTGCAGGCCCTGGTCCCTGGGAAGCCTGCTGGCTGACATGGAGGCAATTAGTGGCTCATTAACAGTCAGCAGCAGCCAGGGCAGGGACAGAGCTGCTGAAGGCAAGGCACGCTCAGAGGAGCTGCTGCTCAGACCAACCTCTGTTGCACCAAACCTCGGACACAGCAGCAGATCAGGGGCCAGCCAGGGGCCAGCCTGGGCTGGGGGGAAGGAGAGGCTCAGAAAACACGGGGATGCCTGTCCCTGCCTCTGCTTTGCTTGCACAGCTGTGATGGCAGCCTCAGTGGCTCAGGTCATTATCCCACATTCCTTTATGGGAAGTGCCACTAAGAATGGGTGGATTTGGAGCCTGAGGCAGCTCCATCTTCCAAGGTTCTCCAGGAAAACACAGCCCAGCAGCAGCCCAGAACCCCTCAGGGCTGGCAGTCACAGACAACTCTGTGCTGTGCCAAACCCTTATGCCTGGGGGGAAGAATGTGCCAAGGGATGGTTCATAAAGGAGTTGGTAATTCCTTGGAATAAAGACCATGTTTAGAGCTTCTCCAGCACCCTGTGGACTGCACAGGCTGGGCTCCTCCTTGTTCCCATTGCCCTTCGTGTCACCCTTCCCATGGCCACAGGAGCTCCGTTGCAGCTCAGGAGCCTCCCCTGTCCCCCAGAATTCCAACAACCCTCCCAGCCCATACTGCAGCACCTCCCTTCCCAGGGGCACCACAGCCTTCCCAGCACCATCTGGGGAAGCCCTCACATCCAGAAATTATCCTTCTCCAGCTGCTGTGGAGGAGCAGTCTCAGACATCATTGTATAAATGGCTGGTTTTAGGTTAGGAAAAAAAACCACCAAATCCTACCATTTACTCCCAGAGAGAAAAAAGAAAGAACTGTGCATTTTTTCACCAGGAAATACTCTTTTCCCATGGAAACTGCACACTTTTCATCTTAAAAACAAAATCTAGGAACTGTATATCAAAATCTGTAATTCAGAACCAGTGCTGAAGCACTGCACAAGAGCCTTCCTGTGGTGCCTTTATCCCTCCCTCCACTTTGGGCTGTTTTGGGAATCACATTAGAGCAAGTTACATCTCTCACCACTCCCAGAGGCCACAGTGGCACTGGCTGCCCCAACCCAGTCTGGAGAAGAGGTCCAGTGGCTCCTGGAAGCTGCAGATCATTTAACAGATCTTATCCATAGAGAAGATCCAGGGCTTGGAGTGGTGAATGACAATTCCCATTAGACACAGCAGCAGGCTGTTGCAATAAAAACCCAATTTCCCACTCAGAGATTTAAATTTTGCAAGGAAATTCTTATGCTTCAGTTCCTTACTGGAGTTTGGGATTTTCTACGGTCCTGCTGTGATTTCCTGCTTTCTCTACCAGTTCTGCCTGGGCTGTGCAGCCTGTCCATGCAGGTGTGACAAGTGCTAGGTGTCACTGGGAGCACTCTGGAGCTGGTGAGGGGTCAGCAGGGCTGGGTTTGTCTCCTGACGGCCTGAGGGCTGCCCCAGCCATGGGCACAGGAGGCCCTTTAGGAGTAGCTCCCTAAATACTCATTTTCAAATAAAACATCCTCATCTTCTCCCAGCCCTCCATGGGTGGCAGCCAGGAGGGAGACAGGTAAACCATCCTGCCAGGATGTCACTTCTTGTGCTAAGGGCACAACTGACCAAATGACCAAAGCGCCCCGGCAGTGTCGCCAGGGCAGGGACACTGTGCCAGGTCTGTGTCACTGTGGGCCCCCAAGCCCTGCAGTTCAGAGCAGGATGGGGTAACCTGTACCCCTCAGGTTTTAGGGGGTGTTGCCTCTGCAAAGCTCTACGCCCGGACAGTCCCCAGATCCCTGACTCTGACACCTCTGTGTTGTGCATGATACAAACCATTCCAGGTTTTCCTTGGTGGAGGAGAAGGAGCTCCCTGACATCTGTTCCAGGAGCTGTGGGAAGCCAATTATCCTTGAAGGCAAACTGTCCACAGATAATTGGAAATATAGACTTTTAACTGATGGAGTGTTGACTAAACTGCAGCTCCTGCTTCACTGGTGTCACATTGAATCTCGGAAGCCTCTTGTAATGTTTAGCAGGTGCATTATCCTGTCACATCCAGACAGGTACCACAGCTCTACTCCTAATTGGAAACCAGCTTTGGAGCATCCCTCCCACAACTGCTCCTGCACGAGTGTAACTGGAGGAATTCTCCTTCCTTCCCACTCCAGGCTCCCCTTCCCACCAGACACAGTCTGCAGTCTGGGATGCAGTGGAGCACCAGGTTGTTCCACTCCCAGCTGCAGAGCAGGAGGCAACTCTAGGAACAATGCAAGGTGGGAAATGGGCTGGAGGAGGAAGGAGAGAAGAACATGCCACAACTCCAGGCTCAGAGCCTGTGTTCTGTCACTTAACTTGGCCTGGGGAGTTCACGGGACTCTGTCACCTCTGTCCTGGATGTATTTGGTCTGCTGGAGTGTTCCAAGGGACACCAGACTCCTGTGGGGAGGCAAATAGAGGCTTTGCTGAGTGTTTGTGCAGGGGGAAGCCCTTCCTGGGGAAGGGCCATTGCATCCCTGAGGGAATGGCTGGAGCTGGGCCAGGGCAAGCTCAGGCTGGATTTTGGGGAAAGGTTCTTCCCCCAGAGGGTGCTGGCACTGCCCAGGCTCCCCAGGGAATGGGCACGGCCCCGAGGCTGCCAGAGCTCCAGGAGCCTTTGGACAGCACTGCCAGGGATGGACAGGGTGGGGTTGTTGGGGGGTCTGTGCAGGGTCAGGAGCTGGGCTGGGTGATCCTCTGGGTCCCTTCCCACTCAGGATATTCTAGGATTCTGTGAAGTTGTGCCATTCCTGTCACTGAACCACGTACCGGGTCAATGGAGAGCCTGGGATGCAAGAGCTTCCAACAGCAAAAAGACAAAACTCTGCTCTCTCACCCCACTCCACAGACACAGGGATCCCCCAGCCTAGGCTGCATGGGGGGGAGGTTTGGCTCCAGCAGCTGCTGCAGGTTCAGCTCTGATTGTTGCAGTAACTAAAACGGGCATGATTTTCATTATGCAGGAACAGAAAGTGCCAAACCCCACCTAGAAAAACCATCTGGTCACTCCATGGCCAGTCAGCCTTAGCCACATTCACATTTTGCTTCACCACAAGGCCATGATGGGACAGCTGGGAAGGAACATCAGCCAAAGGGAAGATGCTCTTGAGACCCCACGTGCAGTGCTGTGTCCAGGTCTGGAATCCTGAGCCCAAGAAATACATGGAGCTCTTGGAGTAGATCCAGAGGAGCCCATGGAGATGCTCTGAGGGCTGGAGCCTCTCTGCTCTGGGGACAGGCTGGGAGAGCTGAGGATGCTCACCTGGAGAAGAGAAGCCTCCAGGGAGAGCTCAGAGCCCCTTCAAGGGCCTAAAGGGGCTTAGGAAAAAGAGAGAGAGCAACTTCTTAGCCAGGTAGAGTGTGACAGGACAAGGGAGAACATCTTAAAATAAAAGAGGAGAGAAATTGTTCCCTGGGAGCATGGGGAGGCCCTGGCACAGGGTGCCCAGAGAAGCTGTGGCTGCCCCTGGATCCCTGGAAGTGTCCAAGGCCAGGTTGGATGGGGCTTGGGGCAGCCTGGGATAGTGGAAGGTGTCTCTATCCATGGCAGGGGGCTGGGTGGGCTTTAAGGTCCCTCTCAACCCAAACCATTCCATGATTTCATGAAGATCTGTTTTTCCCTGGTCCAGTGCTCCTGTCCTGTGTTTGTGTCCCAGATCCTGCAGGTCTCCCAAGCTCAAGCACTGGCATTGTGCAGTTTCACCCAACAGGAAAAATCTCTGCAAAAATATCAGTGTCAAAACTTCAACATCTCCATCAGAGATGAAAATGTGGTATTACTGAAGGACAGCCCCTGAGACAAACTATCCACAGGGAATTCCCCCAGGACAGAGGGATATCCTGCAGGAATACCTGGGGGTTTCCATTACCCTTAAATACTCTCAGCCTTTGGGCACCTTGCTTCAATCAGGTGATCAGTTCTTACTAAGAAAAAGTACATATTGTTTTCCAAGGATACCCTTGCATCCCAGCTCCTTCCTGGAGTAAGTGGGAAATCCTACAGCTTGAATCCTCTGAGGGAGGAGTAGAATCTGCAGGTGGGGCTGTCCGGGGCTGCAAGGGCGGCTGCTTTTCCCGCAGAGCCAGCGGGGAGGGCTGCACTGAGGTCACGGAATCGACAGCCCCAGTTCTGCTGTTCCCCTGGCAGCACAGCCCATTTGTGCTGGTAATTAATGCCTTGGCTGGGGGAAGATAAATGCTCCAGCTTTATTGAGAAACAGAAGTAAATTTTTAATAAGGTCCAATTAGTGGCAGTTTCCAGTGGAAGCAGCTCTGCACCTTCCCAGCAGCCCCCCAAGGAGGGGGCAGGAGCCCATTGATGAAGGCCCTCCCCAACTCCCAGGTCCCTGCACGGTCTCTCTGGTGGGTACCAGGCTCTGCAGCATCCTGGAGATGTGCAGGGGTTCTCTCGTGTGACAAAGCTTCCCCGTGGGCAGCTGGGAGCTGAGGATGGGAGGCAGCTGTGACACACAGAGATGTCCCACTGTATCCTGGTTAAGCAGCATCTGCCCAGACTGCCTGTTGTGGTTTGGACAGGTGTTTACTAAGAAAGGCAGGAGCATCCCTTGGAATGAGAAATGTAAACCCTCTTCCCTCCAAATTAGTAATATTTTCAACTTAAGGGGCTCTCAGGCAAAGATAGGGAATAGGAATAACAGATCTTTACTAAGTATTTATATGAGGTAGAACAGGCAACAACTGTAACGGTGACAACACACCAGAAGCAGAGAACCCACTGACAGCCTTCTCTCAGGTGTCAGGCACCTTCCCCTTTGGTGCAGTTCCTGTCCCGGCCGCCGGGGGCGCTGTGGCTNGCTCCTCCCAGCTCCACCCCTCGCAATATCTCTGCCCTCCTGAGAAACCCCCAGACAGGGAGGTGCTGCACTCACGTGCCTTCCGGGCTCAGCCACATCCATTGCTCTCCTTAAGTACCTATTATTAGCATTTTCTTAGGAGGAAAAAATTTCTCTCAAAAACGTCAACACTGCCCTGGAGCAGCATCCCAAGAAAAGCCCTATCAAGCTATGAACTTCCAGCACCACAAACCAACCCCAGCAGGCACAAATCCCCTCTGGATGAGCCAGACGGGCGAGGGCTGCCTCCAGGATCTGCAGACAGCCTGGCACAGCTGCGCTGACACAGGTGTGCCAAAATCCTCCACTCTGGAAGGGAGTGATGATCATTTTCCTGGGGACAAAGTCATATTTCAAGTCCATGGTTGGGCTAACAACCAGGAGGAGAGAAGGACAACGAGGACAGCAGCTCCATTTCCAAGGGGCCATCTCAGAGAAACACAAGGAGGCAAAGCTTTTCCAAAGTATTTGCAATGCTCTGGTCATTCTGGGGAGGTTGTTTTGGCAAGGGAAGCGACACTGCAGATCCAGTGACCTCCACAACCTGCACTCTCCTCAACTGTGCTGGCACTCACAGCAAATGCAGGACAGAGCCTTGCCTCGGGCTTTGCCCCACAGCATGGGGGTCCCAGGGTGACCCAGGCCAGAGCCAGATGCGCCTAAGGAGGGGCACAGAGCAATCCCACACCAGGGCTTACATTTATAACTTTGATCAGAGACCCAAAGACTGTCCTGATTACTGTGCGGCCTCACGGAGGGACTTATTCAGGAAAGGACACCAGGAGTCCTCACTCCATCTCCAGACCTAAATCCTGTATCAGACCAGGCTACTCAGGTCTTTGTCCAGCTGGGGCTTGAAATCCTCCAAGGAGGAGATGACATGATCTGCTTGGGACTCTGTTCCAATATTTCACTCTTTTTACATGTATTTCTTTTCTTATATTCTGCCAAAACATCCCTTACTTCAGACTTCAACCACAGACTCTTATTTTCCCACCAAATTTCTTAGTAAAGACCTCTGCCAGTTTGGACACAAATCCAGGAGGAAACAGGAGAGATGCCCAAAAAGGGCATCTCTCTCTCTCTCTCTCTCTCTCTCTCTCTCTCTCTCTCTCTTTTTCTCTCCTGTCTGCCACGCAAGCAGGTCCTGCCAACTCCTCTCCCATGGGTTCGGGATAAGAATTTCTCAAATGAAAGTGAAAAAAGTTATTTATTTATTTATTTAACAAAGAGAGTTCCCCTTCCCTCAGGCACAGGGCAGAAA
>VZRX01015750.1:4480-34225 GCA_013398075.1 Notiomystis cincta | reverse complement strand
TCCCGTCCCAGAGGTGGAGGCTGGTGGATTTCCCACAGTTCTCTCACGTATCTTCTAGGCCAAGGCCTAAGCAGAGCCAGGCCCTGTCAGGTCAAGGACTGCAGAGTCCCACCGAGTGTCCCGGAGATGGTGAACTGGTCTCGGATGAAGAAATGAGCCAAAAACAATCCAAAAAGGAATAGAAGCCGCTGAGCCAGATCTCAGTCCCTCTTCAGCTGAAAGTCGAAAGTTTGAGAGCAAAACCTCCCTCCTCTGCTACCAGCAGAGGGAAAAAAAGTCTCAAGCCAGGTAAAAATCTGTAAACATTCTGTCTGCAAAGTCAAGTGAGCTGCTCTGAAGAGTCCTCCGGGCTGCAGTTTAAAGGTACAAAAATACTTCCAGCCAGAGATGGGGAATCCAGGATTGTCACAGAATCACCCCAAGACAAGGCCCTGTTTCCATCTTCTGAAAACCTCCTTATAAGTAATGGCAGGTTGGTATTTAGCTTCACTCTTCCCTTCCCAAGGCTGAATAAGCAAATTCCCTCAGCCTCTCCTGGGCTGTCACATAAGCACCAGTCCCATGACCAACATCTTTATTTTCCTTGAAGACACCCCTCAGTTGAATTCTCTTTTCTCCCAGGAACACAAAGGGATCAGATTTCCCAAGAGATCTCTGTCTCAGCCTTCCTGGAGTTGTTCTCTTTGAACCTTTTCTCTAATCCCAAAGGTCTGGGAGACGTCAGGCAGAGAAGACAAAAAGAGACAGGGAGTCCTTCCACCTCCTCTGTCCCTACTGAGTCACTCCCTTCTCATTCAACCAATCTCCTTGTTACCTGTTTTTGCTGCTGTCACACTGGTGGAAGCTCCTCTTATTGTCCTTGACATCATCTGCCAGTTGAGATTTGCCCTTCCCAATACCATCTCTGTTTGGGTGTTACTCACTCTCCATCCCCTGTCCCACCTGGGCTCCTTTCAGCACTGGAGCTCAGCCGTGAGTTCCCACTTCAGCCAAGTTCCCTCTCATCCTTGGTGATGTCTCATTCTGTCTTTGGCTGCCCAAACCCACTTCAAGTGTGGCTGATCAAGCTTTTATGTGACCATTGCTTCTCCACTGGCCCAGCAAATACCCAGGTCCTGCTGGCTCTCAGCAAGCCCTGCTCAGCACAGTACCTGCTATGGGCTCAGGGACACTTTGCAAGATGCCCTATTATTTAAGAAAAAAAAAAAAATCAATGTATAGCCTGTATTCCACAAGGTTGGAAGCTATTATCCTAGATGGGAAGGCACCTGCTGTCCCCTCCAATCTCCCCAGCATTCATAGCCAGCCTGGGCTTTGGATATCACTGCTTCCATTCCTTTTCCCCAGTCTGTGCCATTCTACCACCAAATAAAGGTCAGCTGGCTTTTCAGCTGTTCCTCTTCCCTCCCCCTGCCAGCACAGCCATCCCTCCTCAGTGCCCCACACTCCCTGCATTCCCAGCTTCCCTCCTGCAGTGCCTTCCCTGGGCAAGGAGCATGTCCCTCTGCGTTAGAGAGCAGCTTTCAACCTTCTTGGCTTCCAAATACCCCCTTTTCAACCTTTTTGGCCTTTTCCAATCCTGCCTCCCAACTCAGTCCTGCTGCCAGTCTCAGGTTCAGGTCAGCACTCACAGGTCCAGGGCTTTGCAGATCTAGGTGGGAGCTCCTATCCCAGAGAATTCCATCTGCTGAGGAGGAGCTGGGCTCACCCCGCCCCATGAGGGTCACAGGGGCAGCAAAGAGGGATGAGGAATCCAAAGGAAGCATGAGCACCAGCAGCACCTGTTCCCTCCTCAACCTCAATTTCCTGTTACTCCCAGCATCCATAAGAATGTTTCATGTCTCTTTATTATACAATGGAAACACAATATGAGTTTGCAAAAGTGAATAGGACAACTCTGCCAGGGCCAGGCTCAGAGATAAACACAGACACAGAGCTCTGGTGGGGCTCTAAAGCAGAGCTGCTCCAGTGAGCAGCTCAGCCCAGGCACTGCATCACTAGCTGCAGTGATCCTGGTGCATCGAGGAGATGAGGAGAAACAGCCTCCCCTAAAGAGGAGAACAGGACAATTCGTCCTGGCAGCTGCAGGTGGCCAGCTGAACCCGTGAACCTGGGGTTATTAAGGAGATATTTTCCCAAGACAGGGCTGAGAAAAGCCTCGAGCATGGCTCAGGTGCCCACCTGGGGACAGGTGCCTTTAATTCTCTCTCTGTGGATAAGCAGCTCAGCCCCAAGCCCTAAAACAGCCCTTTCAATTTCTGTGCCTTCCTGCCCCAGCTGATCCTGACACAGGCAGGGCTATGTGAGAGACCAGGAGGGCACAACAAAGCCCTCACTCCTCAATTTAACACCCAGACTGAGCAG
Organism: Notiomystis cincta; assembly: GCA_013398075.1. Classification (NCBI taxonomy): domain Eukaryota; kingdom Metazoa; phylum Chordata; class Aves; order Passeriformes; family Notiomystidae; genus Notiomystis; species Notiomystis cincta. Next base: position 31,861 of record VZRX01015750.1, on the reverse strand, counting down.
CTTAGGCTCAGCTCAGCACATCTGCTCTGAGAGGGGCTGTGCAGCTCTGGAGTACCCAGACTGGAGTCTGTCCTTGCTAGCTTGAACCCCTTCCAAGGTGTTTGGAGGATACAAATCAATTCTTAATACGTTTTGGTTTATAATACTGGAACTGTCCATATTATAACAACGGAATTTATTTGTAATCCTACTACAGGCATTTTGAGGCCCTTTGCCACTTGCTAAGCCCTTGCCATTTTCCAGGACAGAGTTTATCCACAGAATGGAAATTTTCCTCAGCAGTTTTAATTTAAAACTCCATAATTATTTGGAGAGCCTGTCGGTTTGTTTTTTTTTTTTCTTTCATAAAATGATGAAAACAATCTCCTTTCCTCTCACCCTACTAATCAGAAACTGTAAATAAGTGATCTTTAACAGCAATATAATTTCTTCCCCTTCAGAACAAGGCTGATTAATGCCACTCTATGAGGGATTGGCATCGTGTAAGATATCCCATTATTAAGGTAATTTCAGCCAAAGCAGTGACAAACACAGGCACTGAGGTTCCTGTCAAGGGATGGAGATTTTTTTCTGGACTTTATTGACGTGGAGCCATGGTCAGACCTAGATCATAATGGCATCACCTGGGCCTTTGGGACTGGGGAGGAGGAGGGAAAGAGCAAAGAGGAAAACAGAGACGAGGACACCCAGCAAGTCGGGATCAGGTGTGGAAAACCTGATCCCGCTTCCCATTTTGGTACCTGGACCTCTGGGGTCTGTGCCTGCCTCTACCCTTGGGAGGACAAGTTGGGAGGGAGGGCTATTGCCACATAAACTCCACAGACTCAGGAGTGTTTGGACAGGGCTGCCAGGGATGCCCAGGGTGGGATTGTTGGGGTTCTGTGCAGGGCCAGGAGCTGGGCTGGAGGATCCTGGTGGATCCCTGCCAGGATATTCTGTGACCAAAAATCTGTGGTTCCCCCAGAACACACAAGAACTTCAGTGGTCTCCTTTATCTTTAGTGAACTTTATTCCCAGCCAATTTTATGCACACAAAGCACAGAGGAAGGAGAGAGTGTCCAGCTCTCCATGGCCTCCAGCAGAGCCTCTGCAGCTTTAATGGGTGTTCTAAAACACGATAGAGCCCCCAACACCACTCTCAGCCCAGAAATTAATTGCTTGGCTGTTGGCTGTCTATATGTTGTTATAGGAATGTTTTTATACTTGAAGCTCCCTGAAGGCCTCTATAAGTATTCTGCTCATAAATACAATTATAGCAGAGCTCTTGCTAGAAACAGCCATCTATTATGGGATATTGCAGTCTCATCACCATACCAAAGTCACTGCAAAATCCAATAGATCAAAAGCAAAGAGTTATCACCTGAGCACTCGCCCTGGTGGGAAGTTCAGCACCAGAATACTGAAGATGCCAGCATTTCCTCAAGGCTTTCCTGCAGGATATTGCAGGTGGAGCCTCCTTTTCTGGGCTTCTCTGTGCAGATGCAGGAAAGCCGAGCACTTTATTTCCTGTACCCTGGCTGGATGTGCCCTCATCAGTAGGAGAAAAATTGCTTCCTGGAGGATTAGGTGATGAAGTGAAAGTCTTACTGTTCATAAACATTGGCAAAGAGAGGCACAGCTCAGCTCTTCTGAAGGCTTCAACCACTCTGGAGGCTTCCTTAATATTCCAAAGGATAAAACAGACTGATCCTAATTAACCCATGAGGACAAAATGCATTGAGGTGCTCAATGTCATCTTCTCACTGTCACCCTCTCCTCCTAGAAGGGCCCTTCAGGCTACTCTGGAGCCAAAAGGAGCCTGCTGGGTTCTGCAGACCACAGCTTGGACACCAATGGCTATGAATGAAGGGATGTCCTCAGACAGCAAAAGGAAGCTACCACCAGCTGCCAGGCAGGGGCAAAAACAGGCACAGAAGGTACTTTGGGAAAGTCCCTGCCCTGATGGGATGTGGCCAGAGACATGAGTGCCTCTATCAAAGTGTTTTCCTGTGAGGATCTTTGTCCCAGCTCTGTCCTGAAGGGCAGCTCTGTCCAAGAGCACAAACGTTGGAGCTGTCTGGGTGTGATGATCTGTGCTGGGCTCAGGGACAGGGCCAAGCACCCAGCCCAGATGGATACAACTAATACAGAAAATGAAATCAGGGACAGGTTTGGGTGGGAAAAGACCTTAAAGGTCATCCTATCCCATTCCATGCCGTGGGCAGGGACACCTCCCACCATCCCAGGCTGCCCCAAGCCACATCCAACCTGGCCTTGGACACTGCCAGGGATCCAGGGGCAGCCACAGCTTCTCTGGACACCCTGTGCCAGGACCTCCCCACCCTCACAGGGAAGAAATTCCTCTTAATATCCCACCTAACCCTCTGCAAGTTTAAAACCACTGTCCCTTGTCCTGTCACTGTCTGCCCGTATGAAAAGTTTCTCTCCCTGCTTTCTATAAGCCCCTAAAGATATTGGAAGCTGGAGTGATATCTCCCTGAGACCTCCCTGATGTCTGCTCCTCATTTCACCTCTGTTCCCTGAAAGTGTTCTGTTCTCCTCAAAATTTAACAGTTCAAGAGCAGCCAAATCTCAGCCAAGGCAGGATCTCCTCTGTGAGCAGGATGCGGAGCTTTGCAGGTTGATTCCTGCTGAGCCACAGCTCAGGCACCCATGGTTTAGTGCCCATGCTGGCATTTCCAGGCCTGCACCAGAGACACCAGAGGACAAGTCCTGATGTCTGAGGTGTCTGTCCAGCCTCAAGTCCACTCATTGTCCTCTGAGCTGCTTTGCCTCTAGGATATGCTGTAGTTAAAGAGATTAAAGCAACAAGGCTTGCTTGCTGTTTGCCACAGCTCATTAGAGAACTATTAGGAAGCAGATCATTAGAATGTAGAAAATGCTGCATTGCTGTTTTCTTGGAGGTTTGTTCATACAGAGCAAAACAAGAACTTAGAGGACAATGAGTAGCACGGGAGCCATGTGACTCCCAGAGAAGTGGTTCCTTGCCATCACTCACTAGTCCCAGACTGGAAACTTTTCCAGCCCTGCTCGAAAAAAGCACTGGATTGAAAACCATCTCAGGAAGAAAAGGTTGCACACTTCATGTTCTCATCTCTGCTTGGGAGCCTTGGGCTCTGCAGGTGCTGTGGGAGGATCTGTCCTGTGATGGATACAAGGTGCATGGACCAACCTGATGAGGGGAGCTGGATTTACCTGCCTGCCCCTGCACTCTGCAGGTGGCTTAGGCAGTGATGATCCTGCAGCTGCTGCACACAGGGCAGCTGAGAGTTGCACATCTTCTTGTCACCTTTGGTGTCCACAGCACCACAGCAAGGTCGGGCCACATCTCTGCCCAAGAACAGTGTTTGTGCCCCTCTGTTCCCACCACCCTCCCCACGTCACACTGGGCACTGGAGGCAGCTGGAGCCTCTTGCAAAGGAAACAGGAATCAAACTCTCATAGGTGAGATTGCCTTCTCAAGGCAAAGGTAACGTTGAGCTTGGACACAGGAAAAATCCTGGAAACTGAGGTTTTGTCAGGCCATGGGTTGCAGGGGTAAGTGGGTGGGTAGGACTAACACAGGTGCCTGAGGATTCTCCTGGCCTGGCACATGTGGTGGGACAGGAATGGACCTCATCTAGCATTCCAGGGATGTGATCCCAGCTGGACCCTGCTGCACAGGCTGGGGGTGTCCTTCTGACACTGTGACTTGGAGAGGGAGTTGGGCACAAGAGCCCAAACCATCCCAACCTCCTGAGCTGCCACCAGCACCCATCAGCTGACCCTGCTGTGCCCTGGGCTTACAGGGTGCCCATAAACCCCTCCAATATTCTCCTGGAGGAGAGGAGTCTGTCAGACAGGGAAACCCTGGTGCTGCAGAATCACAGAATGGTGGAATATCCTGAGCTGGAAGGGACCCACAAGGATCATCCAGCTCCTGGCCCTGCCCAGACCCCCCAACAACCCCACCCTGTCCATCCCTGGCAGTGCTGTCCAAAGGCTCCTGGAGCTCTGGCAGCCTCGGGGCCGTGCCCATTCCCTGGGGAGCCTGGGCAGTGCCAGCACCCTCTGGGGGAAGAACCTTTCCCCAAAATCCAGCCTGAGCCTGCCCTGGCCCAGCTCCAGCTGTTCCCTGGGTGCTGTCCCTGTCCCAGGAGCAGAGATTGGAGCTGCCCTCAGGAGGAGCTGCAGGCCCTGGTGAGGTCTCCTCTCTCTCTGGACACATCTGGATGTGCATCTGGATTGCCAGTCCTTGGGAACAGTCATCACAGCCAGCTCTGGCCAGCTAAACCAATCCAGACTGCACAGGCAGAGCAGGATTCATCTCCTGGAAGCAGCAGCCTGCAGCTGGAAAGCCCCAAACCCCACAGAGCACAGTGGGTTTCCCCTCAGCCACCACTGTCAAACCAGAGAGGGTCACAGATGGCAGGGGTGTACAGCTTCTCTTCAGGAAAAGCTGATGGCTGAGGGCACCTGGTGGCTCCCACTCTTCCCCAGACAGCAGAGGTTGTTCTCTCTCTTCATGGGTTCTTCTTGTGGTTTGTGACTTCCTCAGAGCCAGTTAATTGATTTATAACCCAATAATGCACGCCTTTGTTGGGCGCAGTGTGCAGCCATTCATCGTTCCCTGCACAGGAGCTGGTGCCAGTGCCTGACCTGAAACAGTTATGGGCCTGCAGAGCTCAGCAATCCAACCTGGCTGAAGGGCACTCTCCCCGAGGGCACAGCAGGGTTTGTCAGCAGTGCCATGCACTGGGCAAGGCCACAGCTCACGGGCAGCACTGCTGCAAGGTCCGTGCTCCAAGCGCCTGAAACTCGGCTGCAGCGAGGATTCAGGGCATGGGGAAGTGCCTTTCAAAACCTTTTGCCCCAAGCAAGATCTCCCTGTCCTTAAAAAGGGCAGGCTGCTCAGATTCCAAGCACATCAAGAGGGTCTAATTGTCTTTACTAAGGCATCCACCCATTATTTTCATTGAGCAAACAGTATTTGAAACATAATTGTAGAATCATAAAATCACAGAATATCCTGGGCTGAAAGGGAACCACCAGGATCATGGAGTCCAGCTCCTGGCCCTGCACAGTCCTTCCAGGCAGGCAGCAAAGATCAGCCACATCTGATAAATAAAGTCCCCTAAGCCTTTCCAAAACCCCACTGAAGTGTTCAGGAGTCGTTATGGCTGCAGGAAATGTCACAGCTGTGACCTGTCCCAAGGTCTTGCAGGATGTCGAGGTCAGCCTTGGACCACTGTGGGGGCACAGGTTCAGGGCCAGGAGCAGGGATCTCACCTCAGGGCTCCATGAATCCGGAGCTGTCAGGGATGGGGGGTCCAGTGGGGCTGTTTTGGGGGGCGGGCAAGCCAAGGAGAGGATGTGACAGTGCCACAGTGCTCCAGCAAGAGGAGCAGATGCAGCAATGGCAACCAGGGCCAACAGCCCAGAATGCTTGGTGAGCCCATGGTGGTGTCCAGGGTATAGGGCAGACGAAACAACCCCAAACCCAGCTCAAATCAAGGCCAAAGCCTCACCTTTGAGCTTAAATGCATGTCCTGATTCACGCTCCAAAGCAGGTGGGGCAGAGCAATTAAAGGCTGGACCACCTGCTGGGCCAGGTGGAGCCGTCAGGGCTCCTGGAAGTGCTGGAGCTCTCAGGATGTGATTCCCTGAGCCTGCCCTGCACACCTGCAGCTTCCCAGCCTGCCCAGCCTGCTCCCCTGGCCAGCCCAGCGCGGGGATCAGCACAGCTCTGTGTTCATTCATTATTCACTCCTTCCTTCCTTGCAGGAGGAGACAGAGAGCCTTTCATGATGAATGCTGTGGTTGTTAAAAATAGTTTACTACAGCTCAAAATGCAAGAGCTGACTCTTCCGTCCCTGATGAGGAGTAAATTGGAGTCACTTCAGCGGAATCTGCAGTGGTACACAGAGAGAACGAGAGGAGAGGAGGGCCCAGATAATCCCTCCTGGCACCTGATCAGCCCTGTCTGTGCACAGCTACATCCCAAAGGTGTTGGCAGCTCCTGCTTCCCGTGCTGAGCAGCCTCACCTAGGCAGTTCTGGGATAGGAGCTCCACCTCTGGCAGAACACGGAGAGTCTCCAGTCATGCTCCTGAGTCCTAAACAGCTCCTCAGCTGTTCCCATACTCCAGCTTCCACCGTGTGATCACAGTTATCCCCTTCATCACTTGAGACATTTAGGAGTCATCAATGCCAAGGCAGAGGAAGCAACAATTCCAATCTCCCGGTGCCAGCATGTCGACCACAGCCCTGCCACCAGCAGAGCAGGGACATGCCCTGAGAGGAGAACGTGGAACCACCACATCACCTGGGAAAGGACCAAGGAATGAGGCTGATACCTGCTCCTGGAGGCAGGAATTCACTGAGGTCCTTCCCAGGGGTGAGGAGATGATCTGCTCTGTCCATGATTTATGAAGCTCAGGCTGGATTGAGGGATCCAGGTGATCTTTCTAAGAACTGAGCAGGGTTCCAGGAGGTGTGTGTGAGAGGGAGGGAGGACAGAGGAGAGATATGGAACAGGAGAGAGGTGTGTGCATACAGCTTATAGGGAGGGCTGTGTTAGCTGTGCTTGCACAAAAAAACACAGCTCAGAGTAGTCCAGTTACCAAGGTTCAATTCAAACGATCCTAATTTTATTTCTGGACTGTTTTAGAGAGCCAGGATCCCTGGAGATGCCACCCTGAAGAAAACACTCCCATGTCACAGGAAACAGTCTTCTCTCCTCACAACTCTATCACAACAGAGAAGACAGTCAGGCTGGTGGCTGCCACAGGTAGCCTTTCCGCTGCTCAGCCCATGCCCAAAACAACTCCATGAGGGTTTCTCAGGGAACACTTCCCTTCCCAGGACCTCCACAGCCTCTGGTGTTTCCTGCTTGGATTCCCTGCCTCCACAGGCACACAGCATCCCACAGCCCTGGGCAGGAGAAAACATTAAGCAAAGAAAATATCAGTGGAGAAGACTTCTCTGGGACTTCAGTCATGAGGTTATTCCACAAGTCTGCAAAGGGAATGAGCTCTGCCGAATCCCAGGTGTGCTCACCCCTCATGCTGGGAGTCCTCCATGGGACAATCCCTCCAGTGGAGTCCCAGGCTGAGCCCTCAGGAGGGACTGGGCCTGCCCTGGCAGAGCCTTGGGAAGAGCTTTCAGAGGCAGGGATTTCACACAGTGCCTGGAACAGCTGCGGAGGGAGAACCAAGGCAGGCAGGGGCTTCCCTCAGCCCCAGCACAGCAGAGGGGAGCAGCTCCCTCAGACACCTCAGCAGCCCCTCCTGGACCCAAGCAGCATTGTCTGCATCCCCAGGAGGTCACACTTGTCCCAGAGGTGGTGGCTGACATGACAGAGCTGCTGGACATGGTGCAGAGGATAATGCTCATCATGCCTGGCAGAGATTCATGCACAGCCAGGAAAAACAAGAATGTGGCAACAGAGCCATGCCAAGGGGAGTGAGCGACATGGGGAGAGCATTCCCAAGCACAAAGTCTGGAGGGGAAGCCATAAAGGAGCATCTGAGGGCACTGGGTTTGTTCTGAGGGCTCAGAGCTCACCGGGACTGAAGCCTCTCCCGAAGGGCACACGAAGTGCTGGGATGAGCCCCAGTGGCTGGCAGTGCCCTCCCTGCCCTGGGCAGGCATGGGGTTGGTGTGATACCAGAGGGCTCTGTGCTTACAGCATCACCAGCTGCTCTGGGTAGTGTTTACAGATCCCCTCCAGGGCCACCCGTGCCCACCCTGCCACCACCAGCGTTCCTCCCTCCCTGGCACAGCGTCCTCACTTCAGGACCTGTAAAAACCGCTTGGTGTGAAAAAAGCAAACCAAAGGAAAGAAGCCTAACTGTCCTGGAACAGAAGCCCAAGTGTCCTGGAACTCAGGCTATTGATTGTAGCAGGTGGGTGACAATGAGCCCACCCACATTCACACTAAAGACAATGCAAATTAACACTTCATTGATTGCTAAAAGCAGCTCCTACTGCTCATACCAGAGCAGCAGAATGCAATTCTGTGTGATCCCAAAAATCTTCATGCCTCAGAGTCCTCCCTCCCGCCCTGCTGGCTGGACTATCTGTAAGCAGCTGAGCTCAGCCAGGCATCTGAGGGACCTTCCTGCAGTGGCTGAGAGTCTTGTGGAACATCCCTGGTGTCCACAGGGTCTTTGCTAGATGTGATCTTTGCTTCCTGGGACAGCCCCTGAAGCTGTGCTGCCTCTTCAGAGAGGGAATGCTGCTTCCTTCAGGTTTGTCGGGTCAGAGCCAACTGACCCGGTCATGGGGAAAGCCCAGTGGTGCAAAGCCAAGGTGTGCTTGGACTTGAACAGGTCCATGTTGAGTCCAGCAGTGCCACCCCCACCCAGGGCAGGAGACAGGGCTTGTCATGGCCTGGAAGGTGAGAATGGATCTCTTCGAACTGCAGAAGGCATTCCTGGGAGGGAGATGGAACACGCCTTTGGAAAACTGCCGCTGTAAAACTCAGAGTGGAGCTGAAAGCCTGGGCAGTAACAGGTGACCACAGTGGGGAGGATCAGTGCCACACCTGATGCAGGCCCAGCTCCTACCCTATGTCCTCAAAACTGCCCGGCCCAGAGGAACCACAGCAGAGCTGGTCACTGACACCCCCTTCAGCCAGGGCACAACTCAGACCTGCACATTTCCTGCCTCCCTGAGCAGCTGCTGTTCAGCAGAACATGTCTGGGCCGAGGAAGAGGTTTTTCTGCACAATGTTCTTCCTGGTCCTGCTCAGAAGTGTGGGAACAAAGCCCCAGACAGAGGCTGCAGCTGAGGGATGGGTGACCCACTCCCCAGGACCAAGACGACCATGGTGCAACCTTATATCCAGTGACCAATCTGCATCAAGACAAACCTTGGAATGTGAAAGGCTCAACAGCCAGGCATCAACATGCTCCCAGACAGGGCATGGGAGACCAAGCTCCTGCAGGTGCTCTCCTGGGGCCCAGTCTGTGCAGCTCAGACCCGGCTGGGATGGACTGGGCAGCAGCAAAGGCCAGGTTTGGTGGCAACTGAGAGCTCAAGTGTTGTATCTCAGCACTTCAAACTCAGCTAGGTGACACCCATCTCTGCCAAACACTTCTGTAGGCACCAGGTATTTTAATTAGCAGCTTCTCCCAGTTAATTACTTCTGGGAAATGCTTCAGACTCTGAATGAAAGCAGTATTTTCCTAGGACAATGAGGCTCCTCTCCTTCCTAGCAATCATAGTAGCAGCAAAGCTTAGGGCTGGTCAGAGCATCTGTGGGACCCAGAACATTCAGCAAAGGGCAGGGACCAAATGCCACCTCCATCCTTTGGAAGGGGAAACTGAGGCCCTGGAGCTGCTGTGTCTGTCCTGCCTAACAAGCCTGTAGTGCCCATGGTCACTGGAACAGGCTCACCCTACACATGTAGAGCATCCTTGTCACATTCCCAGAGATGCGGCTGTGCTGAGGTGGTGTGTGAGGCAGAGATGGCCTGGAACCCTGCAGTACTCCTGGGGACACAGAGAATCACAGAATCATGGAATGGTTTGGGTTGAAGATGGCATTAAAGCTCATCCTGTTTCAAGCCCTGCCACAGGTGGAACTGGATCAGCTTTAAGATGTCTCCCAACCCAAATCATTCGATGTTTCTGTGAGTTGTTTCTCTCACTCTCCTCTTGTACACTCTGACCCGAAGCAGGGCTGTCCTCCCTTTCCAAGCAGTTCCCCCCATATCTGGGTATTTGGCTGCCTTAATTCAGGGTGAAATCCTGGAGTGTGTGAGATGCTGAAGTCTGGCAGTGCCTCTGTGCTCAGCCTCATGGAGATCGCTCATTCCCTCTATTCTCCGGCTAAGGCTAAATCCCTTTCTCTTTCTCAGGACCAGGGGGGTGTGCAGAGCCTTCCTTCTGCTCTGTAGGTGGCTGCACATCCGAGCAGTTACAGACCACAGCTGGGCCTGGGAGTGGTTTAACTCCTAATTCCATGGGCTGCTGCATCCTAGCAGAAATTGCCTCCCCACAGATGGCACCACCTGGACAGGGCTGGGGGGACAAGTTTAAGATGCTGTGAATCTGCAAGCAAGGAATTGCTGCAGCCCTTAGCCCTTCTGCACAGCAATGATTAAATATCACTGGGGACTGGGGGAGCCACAGGGATGGAGCAATCCCTGCCTCTCCAGAGGCCCTGATTTCCTGATGCTAACAGGTCACATTTGTCATGATTTCATGCCTCTGCCAAGACCCTATAAGATATGAAGCAGTGCAGCAATATTGAATTCTTCATAGAACTTATCCTCAAGCTGCCTTAATCAACTGCTGTGTTAATTGCTCTGTGCATTGAATGGCCCCTCTCTAAGATCTCCTTCATTAATGAGCACGACTTTGTGGATGTTGTTTATATTCATATAATCAGAAAGCCATCAGGAGGTTTGTGGCTGAGCAATTACAGGGTTCTGGAATAACGAGAGCCTGATTCCAGGATTCGCTTCCCTGTGTCCATTCCTGCCTGTGGGAATCATGGGATCACTCAGGTCAGAAGAGACCTCCAAGATCATCACGTCCAACCTTTGATCAAACAGCTCAGGCCCACCAAACCACAACGCAAATCTGCTTGTTATTTGAACACTTCCAGGGATGGTGACCCCACCACAGGCCTCTGCCAAGGCTTAACCACCCTTTCAGTGAGGAAGGTTTTGCTGGTGTTCAACCTGAACCTCCCCTGGCACAATGTGAGGCTGTTTCCCCTTGTCCTGTCCCTTGTTCCCCGGGAGCAGAGCCTAATTCCAGCCTCCTTTCAGGTCATTGTAGGGAGCAGCTCCAGTACTCATGGCCTCCCAGCATCAGTGGGGTTGGGATGACCTTGGTGGTGTTAGGTGAATATCCCAGCACCCATTCTTCCCAGAGCTGTGTTTCTGTATTCCCACATGCCATTTCCAGAGCTGCAGCTGTTGGGGAGGACTGCCAGGGATGTCTGGAGCTCTGTCCATGCATTGCTGGACACAGACCTCACCACCTTTACAGGGATAAAACAACAGTCAGCAATCTCTGCTTTATCACCTGTGAGATAATCAAGCTGCTTTAATTTGTGCAAAACCCCTGAGAACTGAAGTGTGGGAAAAATGGTGGGACAGCAGGCAATGCCTAGGCTTGGACTGGGAGATAAGTATTTTCAAAGAATAAGGGACAAAAACCAACATTAGGACAGAAGCTTCTAGAAGCTTCTACCTCTTCCAGAACAACCCTTATCTGTGTCCGTGTCACTCTGTGACACTCATGTCACAGTGCCACATCCCACTCCTACAAGGAAAGGAGCACCCAAGGTTCAGAGATGCTCATGGCTGAAATAGAATGGCAAAAGCCAGGAGGGGGAAAAAAAAAGCCTACAAGACATAGAAACCGGTCTGTTGTGGCTCTGTCTTTCAGTAGGAAGAGAAATGAAAGAATAAAGGAAAAAGGGAGGGGAAGGGAGAGGAAGGGAGGAGAGGAGATCACTAGCCCTGGGTCCAGCATCAATCCACCCCACAGGGAACCCAGGAGCACCACCTAGGCTCTGAGCAGCACATTTTTAGAGGGAAGATTTGCCTGACCTGGAATTGGATTTCTCACTCATCATGTAAATGGTGAACATGTGCATCCTGTTCTTCTGGACCTGTATGGAAATGGGCTAGGTGGCTTTGAGGGTCTTTTGGTAGTCTCAATGCCCCCCTATTGATCTTGGGCACTCCTTGGCCCACTTCTGCACTAGCACTGTGTGCTGTGTGGTCACCATGGACCTGAGCTGGAAAATGGGCTCCTCACCTCTGTGCAGATCCTTTCCAGCCCCTTTCCAGGCACATCCTGTTCTAACTGCCCTGGCCATCGGTGTTTGAGGTACAGTCACCCTTTAACTCCCTCCAGGCTGCTGCACTCAAGCAATGGGGTTTTCCATCAGCTCCTTGGGGCAGGACCCTGCAGATCCTCTGACCTTTACAGGTGAATATCTCTACACCAGATGTTACCAACATTTTGCTGTCCTGCCCTTGGTGAGCCAGATGTGCAGGACTACACAGCTCACTGTACTTTTAGGCCTCTGCAATTAGTGCAAATTGATAGGCAAAGCAGCCACTGCACAGATCCCACACATCCCCATCCCTGCACACGCCAGCTGACAGACGTGTCAGCAGAAGCCTCAAATTTCGGCAGGGACTCCTCTTGCATCCCAAATGCACATTAACAAAAAGTGCAAATGGCCATATAATAAACAGAGGCAGAGCAGCTCGTGGATGCAATGAGGTCTGGCATAAGGAACACAAATAATCACCCTGGAGCAGAATGAGCAGCACCAACCCCGCGCCACGTCCGTGTGTGAGGCCAGCTGGGGACCCTGCCCCAGCCTCCCTGCTTGGCAGCCAGGCACAGAGAGAAAGGGATGTGCATTTTAGAGGTGATTTCCTGTAAACATCAATAGGCCCAGGTACTGCTGCAGGAAGTCCTCAGGAGCTTTATTAGCAATCCCTCACTCAGTTCAGAGAGCTCCTCCTTGCACCAAGGTGTGGAGCTGGAAGAGTTGACATTTGGACTCGATGGTTGTCAAGATCTTTTCCAACATTAATGATTCCCTGATCCTCAGGTCAGTGCCCCTGTGGCTGCAGAGCATAATGGGGAGCAGGAGTTCAACAACAATCTTGAGAGATGTTATCAGAAACCCCAGCTGTGGAATGCAAAATCACTGCTTCGAAAGAGAGGCTGGACCCTGAAAACACTGAACCCAGCCCTGAAGTGCAAAGCCTGCTTTTACAAGGATTACAAATATTTGGCTTTTTCTCCTTGTGAACTCCTTGCTCCTGTGGGCAATGCAATCTCGCTGGCAGCTCTCCCACATCAAAGGGCAGCAAGGTGAGCTTGTTCCAGCTGCAGAACCTCTCAGAGCAGCAGTACCCAAACCATGCAGCAGCTGTGCTCCAGAGAATTTGCAGTCCTGAACAAACAATGGACAATCCCGTGCCATAGGACTCACAGCACCCACTGCTGTAGGATACAGGTGAGATGAGTTGTCAGCCCCTGCCCAGATCCTTCCCATTCTTTGGGAATACTTGTGAGAAGCCAGACGTAGAGCTGAGACCTTCTGTGGATCTCTTCCCAAAGCTAGAGAGTCTCTTACCAGCCCATCTGACCTTGCTTCAAGCCCATCTGGAAGTTGGGAGGTTCCAAGGCTCCTGCTGCAGCTGAAGGCAAAGGCAGGTGGGCTGTGATAAGGCTCTGTGGTTGACAGCCCTGGTTTTGGGTACAGAAAATCCCAAGTAATTTTAGCCACATGCAACATGTGTGACTTCAAACTGACCTTTCTTCAACTAAAGTGCTTTCAAAAGCTGTCAAGCAGAGGAAAGCTCTGGTCCTGCTCCTTTCCTCTGGAGACTGTCAGGATGAGTGGTGCCATTTCTGTGATCTAAAAGCATTGAACCTTTATAGACACAACCAAGTCGTGGCTCAGGCTCTGAATGGAGAAGAGTTGTGCATAAACACACGTCAAAGGCAGCTTTTCCAGAAGAGAAACTAAAATTCTTGAATACATGGTCTCTGATTGATTTAATTTGTTCAATTTTGGGTGTCTGTGATTTGGGTGTTGCTGGGACAGTCAGGGCTTGAGCCCCTCCTCAACCTCCATCTCTCCAAGGTACTTCTGCCAAGTTTCAGGAGGCCAGGCCAAAACCAGCTGTGAAAAGCGATTGGAAGGAGATCTTAATGTTCAAGGAGATGACAACTCAGCTTTTCCAGGGGGTTCTAAGGTTTGGGATGCAGACATATCCCAGCAAGCAGAGACTGTGTGGTTGCTGCCCTTGTCCCATTTCTGTGCCAGTGCACAGTGCCAGCAGAAACACAAGAACACCACCTTTTATTGCTCTCTAAAAGCTTATTGCTGTCAGCTCTTCAGGGGGTTTAGTTTGGTGTCACTCTATCCTCCCTGGTAATGACTGACACAACTGCAGGAAATGGCCTCAAGTTGTGCCAGGGTGGCTGTGAGGGAAATTTTCTTTGCAGAAAGGGTGGTCAGGCACTGGCACAGGCTGCAGGGCAGCGGTGGAATGACTGTCCCTGGAAGTATGCAGAGATCAAGAGGATTTTGGAGCAGCTTCAGGGGTGCCAGGATGCCAAGTTTACATGGAGACATTCCTGTTCTTTCCCCTGCCAGACCCTGTAACAAGATGCTGATTTCTTTCTCCTTAGGGACAGAGAAGATCAAGTTCCAGACACACCTCACATGGCTGCAGCACATCTGTCATGAGCCAGTGACTGTTATGAGCAATCTAAAATTTTAAAATTAAGCCTGTAAGTTTCAGCTGAAGAATCTGACCCTGTGACTCCTGCCTCACACTCCATAACTCCTGGCTCAGTTACAGTGGTTCTTGTAGAAAAAACACCTGATTGCTGCTTGTGTGCTGAAAACCCTTTCAGGCTTCCAGCAGTTCTCTCCACTGCCTGCTACAAGTGTCTTCCCTGATTCCAGCCCCAATGTTTTCTCCCTGGCTGTGGCACTAAAGAGCTGCCCAAATCAGAAATGTTCCCCCTGTGATCTTGGCGCCTTCCCTGTGATGAGTTAAGCAGTGAGATCTTCATTCATCTCTGAAAAGACACTGATCTTGGACCCCCGGAATTTTTATTCAGTGCAGCGGCGTCTTCCAGGTCTTGCTCAGGATCCGTAGCTCATCCCAGCAGAAGGACATCATTAAATCAGGGCACTCCTCTGAGTGGAGGGTCCTGCTCACGGCTGGCACTGCTGGGCCACAGGGGATTAGCTGAGGAGCGTTTTGAAGCCGTGGAAAAAATCTGCATCTTAAAGAGATTATTTAAATTCCGTTCAGTCCAAGCAGCCCTAATGATGTTACCCACAATATATCTTAATTTGATGTTGGTAATAAAGTTCAGCGTAGCTGGAGCACTATCATACCAATGTACCAACATACAAATGAATGTTACCCATGTCATTTAGTACCTCTGGCTGTTAAGGTGTCACTTAAGCCATATATTTAATAAATAGGTCCTTTTATGATTATAATACTGATAAGTATTCAACTAATTTCCATGTATGTTGCATTCTGTATGTTGCTAGGGATTTTACCAAGGCTGTCACCAATAGCAACTGGGACAAGGAAATAAATTCAGGGGGCACTGGGAAAGATCTACAATGTGGAACCACTTTGTAACAATACAGGAGACATTAATCACATCGGGGGCTAAAGGCAGGGCTTGATGTGATCAGTTTAAATCCTCTCTGATAGGAAAAGAAACCTCTCTGCTCAGCCCCATATCTCCTCTCAAAGTGGAGTAAAACTCGCCTGGAAACTTTTGCCAGGCTCACAATCCCAGACTATTTTTGTCTCTGTAGCCTGCGCTGCCGGGCTCTGATCAGGGAGCACGGCAGCACTGGGAGGGAGGCCTCCAGAGACATCTGGAGTCACAAAAGGTGCCAGAGAGCTACATCTTCTGGCCTGTTCCAGCAACTGAGCCGCGCTGCAGCAGGAGTGTTCATCCTGCGCCGACGGCATCCGCGGCTGGAGCCGGCGCCTCGCTGATCGGGACCCACCTGTGCTGCAGCAGCGGCTCCGCTCCCGCTGCCTCCCCTGCGCCCGGCCGAGGGCTGCGTCTTGACTTCAGTCGCTCCCCGCTCCAGCAGGCGCTGCAGGGACCTGCCGGCGGCAGGGCCAGGCAGGAGATCCCTGCCGGGGGGGTCAGGCCGGGCCATAATGAGCATCCTCAGCCCCCAAGGCCCCTCCCCACGCTGCGCCCCTCGGGGCTGCTTTGGGGGTCGCTCCCTCTGCGCGTCGGGGTTCACTGGGGCGCGGGAGGCGCTGCCAGGGATGCGACGGGATCGGAGCGGGAATGTGTCACCTGCCCGGGGTGGCCTGAAAAAGCCCATTAATGTGTCTCGTTACAGCCTCCACTCCGCAGCAGGGGAACCCCACGCCGAAGTCGGTAGTTGCTTCTCACGCCAATCAATGGCACAAATCCCCTCCTCCGGAGTCGGGAACACAAAACTGCTCAGCAAAACTTCGGGTGAGATCCAGAGTTGTGAAACACCCTCAACTGGAAGGGTCCCACAGGGACCACCCAGCCCAGCTCCTGGCCCTGCCCAGACCCCCCAACAACCCCACCCTGTCCATCCCTGGCAGCGCTGTCCAAAGGCTCCTGGAGCTCTGGCAGCCTCGGGGCCGTGCCCATTCCCTGGGGAGCCTGGGCAGTGCCAGCACCCTCTGGGGGAGGAACCTTTCCCCAAAATCCAGCCTGAGCCTGCCCTGGCCCAGCTCCAGCCGTTCCCTGGGTGCTGTCCCTGTCCCAGGAGCAGAGATCAGAGCTGCTCTCAGGAGAAGCTGCAGCCCCTGGTGTGGTTTGAGCTCAGCTCCAGCTGAACAAACCCAGTGCCCTCAGCTGCTCCTCAGCTGGGAGAAGACAGACTGGCGGTAAGGAACTGGAAGAGGCAGAGGTGGGCCAGGCCCACAGTGCCTCTGCCATCTGTCCCCTCTGTGCATGGGGCAATGGCCCTCGTGAGGACCTTCCTCAGCTGCATGAGCAGAGTTTGGGACAGGTGAGGCAGATCTGGAAGGGCCCAGCTGCTGCGGGAGGGAAAACTGGCACATTTTTTCTGAAGGACCTCAGTCAACTCAACTTTGCATCTTCGTCCTAGGAAACCTCCAGGGATGAATGATGAGTTTCAGATGGATCACCTCATCCCCACAGGAGTCACCCCCCAGCCTATGGCCCTTCAGCCCAGCTCCCTGTGGCAGGCACAGCCAGCTGGATCCACACCCCTGGGACCCAGAGGACCTGTAGTTCCAGACTCCCAGTTCCTCTGAGGAGCACCTTTGGTGTGTAAGGATGTCACAGGTGGCTGAGCTGGGGGAAGGTGCTTAGAGTGCAACTGAGGGGAATGCAAAAGGAAAAAATTACTGTCTTCTTTCTTAATAAATACAACTAGAGCAAACCAGATGTGGGAAGCAGGTCCTGTGCCCCTTGTGTGCCCTGGCTGAGGCACAGCACACACATTGCCCTGTCCCTGCAGCCCCTGCCTCCCTTGGCCACAGCCACAGCATGGGGGTCCTTCCCCCCTGCCCTCCACATGGCTCCTTCCCTGCCTCTGCTCCTGAGACCCTCCCTCACACACAGCTCTGCCCCTGCACCCCTCCGGTTTCCTCCTACAGGAGCTTGGCTGCACACACCTGAGCATCCCTGCCACTGTTCTGTGCTGAAACTGTCACTGTCCCCATGACCTGATACCTGCCAGGTTCCTTCATGTCATGCATGCACAAACCCTGCCAGCCACCTCCAGCTCCCTCCTCTGCCCTCCTGGCACCTTCCCCCAGGACAGCCAGCTCCTGCTCCCTCCNTACAAGCCAGCTCCCTGTACCTGCCAGGTTCCTTCATGTCATGCATGCACAAACCCTGCCAGCCACCTCCAGCTCCCTCCTCTGCCCTCCTGGCACCTTCCCCCAGGACAGCCAGCTCCTGCTCCCTCCGTGCAGGCAGCATTCCCCTGCCTCAGCACTGGGTGCTCCCATCCCTGGGGCTCCATGGAATTCAGCAAACCCCACTAGGCTAAAAAGGGCCTGGACCTGGATCCTGGCAGCTGCTCTTCGTTCCCAGGTCCAAAGGCCAGGAGGAGCCCTTTCCACTCCCTGGAGAAAGGACAGCACTGGAGGTGTGTCCAAAATACAGGCACAGCTCTGACAGCCCAGGGCTCCTTGTGGGGAAGGAATTGTGCACCAAGAACTGCTCAGCTCACAGACATGCAGCACCCAACCAGAGCCTGTTGTAGTGTGTGGGGTGTGGAGAGCTCTCACACTGCAGGCCGTGCCTTGCTAGTGTGCTGGCACCAACACTGGACACAATCCTGGTGCCCCAGGGCTACCCAGGGTAAATCTAGTGCCCTCTGTGCCCATCACAAAGGTCTCTCACCCTCTTCAGTTCAGGGATTCTGTTGAGCAAACTCTTCCCCCAGTTCAGGCAAGTTTTCAGGAGTCAGTGCAGCAGGCAGGAGTGAGGTCTGTGCGCTCTGTTGTGCCCAGTTATGGGGACATCGTTCCATGGTGACTCTCTCTAATGTATTCCTTGCATGGTGCTATATTTAAGCCACTCATTTCTGTGCCCAGCTCACAGCATACCAATGAGCCAGGACTGGAACAGCAAGGTCAAGCCTGAGCAGAGCTCTCCTCAGCCCTGGGAATGGCTCTGGCATGTGCAGAACATGGTGCAAAGAGGGCCCTGCTGCTTTGGCCTCCCCGTGGCCATCCCCATTCTCCAGCAGCATTGTCCAAGGAGGCTGGATGGAGGCAGGGCCGAGCTCACAGAGACACCTGGCACAGGAGGCACTCCCCAGAGCTATTTGGAGCAGCAGGACACATTTGCCCTCAGGAAAATTATCCTTACCAAGCTCCTCCTGGCAGCCTTCTCAGCTTCAGGCTGGTTCACAGATCTGCCAAAGACACTGCTCTCAGAAGACAAGTCCTTCAGGTGACATTGATTCCAGGGAAAAGAATCTCATGGACCATCCTGGGTGCATCTTGCAACAGCCCAGGCTAAACCAAGCTGGTTTTCCAGGACTTGTTTTCCTGCAGTGCTGTAGGTGCCCTGCAAATGCAGAGCTGGATGCACTCACCTGGACTGTGAGGAGAAGACTCCACTTCCCAGGGTGCTCCTGAAGAGACAGGAGCAAGGAGAAACTGCTAGGGCAACTTCAAAAAGACGATGGACAACAGAAGATGATCCTTCAGAAGATGGACAACCACAAAAACAACCAGTGCTTCAACTAGGCCATTTCCCACTCTGTGGGAATAAGGGCTGGGTAAGGGTTCTCTTTGAGGGAGAACTACAAACCACCATCCATGGGCAGCTTGTGACCTCCAGACCAGGGCCAGGAGCGTGACAGCTACCTGAGGATAAAGGATGCTTCCAAGGAAAGTAGTTGAAATCTTCCATCCAGGGGGATGGTGTACTCAGGCTGCAGCTGGATGCAGCATCTTTCCCACAGTAACCCCAGTTTTGGCTGTCCATTCCAGATGGGCTGAAAAGGTAAAATCCTGTGCAGTTTTCCAGCATTGGAAGCTCCCCTGCATTTCCATTGGCCACTTCAGACAGCTTGTCCATGACCAAAGGGCTGAGCTTCAGGCACCTTCTTCACTCTCAGAGAATCTCAGGACGGGTCAGGCTGGAAGGATCACAGTAGCTCATCTGGTCAACCTCTCTGCTCATCCCAGAGCTCATGGCACAGGATAGTGAGCAAAGCTCCATGCTGGCACCTCTGCCCATAACCAAACCCTGGCCACCAAGCTGTCAGAACAAGCCTCC
Source organism: Notiomystis cincta (assembly GCA_013398075.1). Classification (NCBI taxonomy): domain Eukaryota; kingdom Metazoa; phylum Chordata; class Aves; order Passeriformes; family Notiomystidae; genus Notiomystis; species Notiomystis cincta. The sequence continues at coordinate 12,581 of VZRX01015750.1, read as the reverse complement.
TCATACAGACCCAAGGGAAAGCTCTCATCTGGGTGGAAGATGCCACCACCAGCAACGAGGAGTCTCTGCTCATCTCCCAAAGGGAGAAAAAATTGGTAGGAAAATCTGGCCTGGCAATTTTGACAAGTTGCATTTGCTGGCAAAATCCCATGTTGGGGGATGTGTTCCTGATTCCTGCAGGTCAAAATGCACCCAAGGAGAGAGTGCAGGTCCTGGGCACAGGGACACACATTTAGTGCTGGGTGTTTTTTTCTCAGGCCTGAGCTGCTTTTGCAGGTTCTCCTGCCTTCACTATTGCCAGTTCTGGCAGTTCTGTTCTCCACTTCCACTGAAATATCGTGGAGAGTGTTACAGTCAGTAATTACTGAGCTGCAGTAGAGTTAATTGCCTCTTCTCTAAAGATTTAGCAGTTCCATGGAGCAATTCATATTAAATACCTGCAAGTGAGTTACTCAGGGTTGCATTTGTTAATTGATTTATTGAGTTGTTACTATTAGAGATAGAGCTGTTCTGCTGCTCACTGCAATAATGCTGAGTCATTCATTTGCTCACACTCAAACGTTCCCAAATAACCGAGTTCTGTGAGGTGGGAGCAGCTGTGACTGTGCTCTCACAGCATCTGCCATGGGAGGTCTCTCAGCTGCACAGGTGTCCCCTCTTGTCACCGTGTCACAGCAGTTGTCCTGGTTCTGTCACATTCGTCTTCTTGAAGGGCAGCTCCAGGAGAGCTGGAGAGGGACTGGGACAAGGGATGGAGGGACAGGACACAGGGAATGGCTTCCCACTGCCAGAGGGCAGGGATGGATGGGATATTGGGAAGGAATTGTTCTCTGGGAGGCCCTGGCACAGGGTGCCCAGAGAAGCTGTGGCTGCCCCTGGATCCCTGGAAGTGTCCAAGGCCAGGCTGGATGGGGCTTGGATCAGCCTGGGATGGTGGAAAGTGTCCCTGCCCATGGCAGGAGATGGAATGGGATGAGCTTTAAGGTCGCTTCCAACCCAAACTAGTTTGTGATTCCCTGATATTTTGATTCCATGGTTCCATGGGTCACAGGAAATTACTCTGATCCACAACCAGACCGATGTGCCTGAGAGCTTGGAGGGTGCTAGGATCAGGACAGGACTGTGTGTCCAAAACCCCTATAAGCAGCCCATAGGCTGCAGCCAAGCTGGAAAGACACAACCATCCTTGGCAAGAATTTCCAGGAAATGTTTTGCTCTTAAAGAAGGATGTGCAGGGAAGTGGCAGTGCCTGGGGAGCATTCCAGCCCCTTGGAGAAAGAAGTGAAACCTGCTGGACACACCTTGGGTGGTGAGAGTGAGGTGGACCCAATATGAGTGTCCAAAGCAGCCTTGTGCTCCCCGCAGCTCTGGAGCAACGTGGTTGGCCTGAGAGGTTCTGTGGGCCTCAGTTCCTCTATGTTACAGCCTTTCCTGCCCTCAGCATGTCCAGGGTGGGACAAACCACAAATGTCACCTGGGACTTGTATGTGGTCTATCCCAGGCAGGGGTTCCCTCACAGCACCGCTGCTGCTTTCCCAGGTCAGATCCATGTCCTGGGCCAGGGGAGGATTTGGCCCAGCACAGAATAGAGAACGCACCTGACCAGACCCATTTCTGTCTCTGTCTCCTTGTCCAGCCCAGACTCTTCCCTCCCCAAATATCACAGAACTCCATCCTGCCCCTGCCCTAGAAGGAACCTTTCCCAGCACAATGGGAACAGGCCTGTTGTTTGGGGTATGGTGCATCCAGGCAGAGCTCTGCTTTCAGCCCCATCCCTGCAGGACAGCTCCAGGGCAGGTAAGAGCATCCCTGAGCCTGAACTCCACTCTGGCTGCTCAGCAGTGCCTTGGGAATGAGCTCTGCCATCCCAACACATTTGGGATCACACTTTGTCCACAGGATAAGGCAAAATGAAGCCTCCTCCATTTGCCTAAGCCCAGTCAAACAGTAGCAGACAGGGATCACTGAGAGCCTCGTGTCCAGGAGACTTGGACAGGTCATACGGATTGTGGGGCCACTCCAGTGACTGGAAATGCCAGAGATCTTTTAACCCTCATGGAAGCTGGGCTGTAATGTTGGGGAAATACTGAGAATGAGAATGAGAAGAAGAAGAAAAAGAAATTAATGAACAGCATCTAAGGCAAAAGCAGAGCTCCAGCAAATCATGGGATGCAGCTGGCAGAGCCAGAAGGGCATGGAGCGTATTTCAGGAATGAACAAACCCACTGACATTTCCTTCTGCTCTGTTAGAGAGCAGAGGCAAGGCAGGAGTGGGGGAAGCAAAGCAGATGAGAGAGCTCCCTCAAACAAAGCACAGCCGAGTGGGGCTGGCACAGGGCCAGCTGTGATACATCCCTAATCCTGGGCAAACCAGTGTACTACATGTTAAATATTAAAAGCAGGAGTCTATAAACATGCAGGAAGATGGAACTGTGAGTATCAGAATCGCAAAAAGACATTACTGGAAGGATTGATTGCTGTGTTTTTTTAATAATAGAAGCCCCTAATTAGTGCATGAAAGGCCCATGATAGCAGCAGCCTGTCTGAGTTTTATTAAAACATCTGATACATTGTCTCACAAAGCCACACTTGAAAAATTAATTCAAACTGACTTGGCTGTAGCCAGAGTCACATGGGCTGGGGATGAATGGAGATCCAGGGAGTGCAATAATAACCCATTATCTGTGGAACAGAGCTCGTTTCTACCCAAATGAGCCCTGCTTTGTGCGGAACATGGGCAGCTCTTCCGTCACTTTGTCAGGCAGGAGTGTCTCCTGCGAAGCCACCGAGTGCCAGTGAAACCCACCCTGAGCCTGGAAAGCTCTTTGTACTCCATACCATCAGTATCTGTGGAAAGGAGGCAGCTTTTGGAAGTGTCAGGGATTTCATAGCTGGCATGTTTGCTGCCTGCCTGCCTGGGAATGCCTGCTGCCTGTAACTCTCACAACTTCCCTCTCAAGTCTGCTGATACCTCATGTTTTTTTGTCCTCAGCTGCTGAATCTGTGTAGTTATGTCAGAATATCAAAAGTAGATTTCCAACCTTTCCTTTCTCTGAAAAAAACATGGAATATTGCAGAAACCCTCCAGTGCCCATCAACATACAAGCACTGGGTAACTGTTGATTATTTTCTGCTGGTTTCTCTGTGGGTTTTCCCAGTACTTTTTCAGTGTGTGGGTCACTATTTTTGGATGCTGAAGGGAATCATGATGGTTTTCATTCACCTTTAATTGTTGCTCTCCTGGTAAAATGTCTTGGTACCCCAATAAAGGTACAGAAGTTGTCCCACCTGGCCCAGCACATGCAGGGAATGGTTAATCAGCCGTCCATTGTCACAACAAACAGCCTTTGGTAACACCGGAGAGCAAAAATTATCTCCCTGCACCTCCAGCATCCATATGAATAATGAATCCATTCACAGGACTGTGCATCAGCTCGTGAATGAAACCCCAACCAAGGAGCACTGAGAAATACAACAAAAATTAATCATTCTGAACTGTTGGCACAAAGACACAAACTCCAAGCTCAGGGGGGACCATCGCTCAAGCCGTGCAGGAGAATGAGTCTAAGGAAGATTGTCACAAGTTTTCTGAAATGAGAAAGGTTATGAAAAAGCTCTGTTCTCCTTTGCAGCCCCTGTTCCCATTTCTGCAGTCAGGGTGTATGATTATAGCAAACTTCTCAGCTGAAATTAAGGCCTTTCTTTAGAATCTCCTGTTTAAAAATGGAACATGGCATCCAAATGTATATTTTCTATCATATTTTATTGTGAAAAATGTCATCCAAAAGCTTCAGCCTCACGTAAATAAAGAATCAGATCAGTTTGTCAAGTATGAGAACTGCTTTAATGCCTTCTGCTTTTTTTTTTGAGCGTATTAGAGCAACCAGAGCCAGGAAATGATACGTGTAGGATTCCTTGCTAGCAGCAGATCAGAAAAATATCAGATAAAAGTAGCAACATATTTGGTATGAAGAGTTCCTGGAGGTTTGAAAGCTTCCCTAGAGATGGCACCTACAGCTGAGGATGAGCCTTGTTTGCTCCATCCAAACCAGAGCAAGCCTAGATTTCCCAGCAATGGAAAAGACAAGTGAAAAGGCTTTTTTTCCTGGAGGGAGCTCCAGCACAGCGTAATTCCAATGCCTCTTCCCAAATTCCTTGCTCTTGGAGAAAGCTTATGAGGAAGAGCCAGAGCCAAAGTGATGGGAATGCTGCTGGCAGGCAGGGAGAGGCCAGGCTGGGAGCTTGGTGTTCCCAGGGTGAGGACATGGAATATTGTCTGTGTCCCAGGCAGCTGGAGGACCTGGGAGGTGCCACCCAGGAGTTCCCTCAGTGGAACTGCTCCTAGGGTAGGACACACGGGAAGGGCTGGGACCTCTTCCCACCTGGAAGCTGCTGTCTATGGTGATGAGGCCAGTTTGGGAGAGTTCTTATGCTGCTCCTGGGAATGTCTTCAGTCTTTGTGGAGTAGGAGTTGGACTGGATGCCACTCGTGGCGCTCCAGCTCAGGATCTCCTATGATTCCATGCAATGTTACCATTTTGGGTCACCCTCACACCAAACCATCCCTGCCGTGGTGGTCTGGAAATAACCAAGCTATAAACTGCCATTTATTCTCCTGGCAAAGGCTTTGGTCTGGCTCAAATGGCTGGGCTGAGCTTTAGGGAGGAGAAGGGGCCAGTGTCCTTCAGTGGATGTGCAGATCCTTCACTACTGTGCAGCCCTGTCACTGTCACACCAATGGAGAAGTGCCTGGGGGTGTCCTGCCCCCACTGCCCTGCCAGGCACAGGCAGTTGTTTCTGATTTAATAAATGTGCTGGTTTTCCCCAAAACAAGTGCTGAAGGCTCTGCCCACTTGCAGAAGTACAGCAATACAGAAAGCTCTCCTGTTTTGGAGGGGATGGGATGACAATTCTCTGTCCCAGTCCTACTGTCCATCAGGCAGGGTCACCCCATCAGAGCCCCAGGGGATGAATGCAAAGCAGCCATCCCAAAGAGCCCCTAGATCCTCTTGGAACACTCCACACTCCTCTGCCCCTGGGGTTGCAGCCCAGAGCTCTGCAGCCACCACAGCAGCCACAAAACCACAGAGCAGAGCTGAGCTGTTCTCCTTCACTGGCTAATCTCTGCCGTGGCAGCCCAGGGGCACACAGGGAAGAGACTGCACCAGTGTCCTGGGCAGCCTGAGCTAGTGCCTAACCACCCTTTCCACGAAGAAAAATTCCCAGTATCCACCCTGACCCTCCCCTGGCCCAGCCTGAGGCCGTTCCCTCTCCTCCTGTCCCTGTTCCCTGGCAGCAGAGCCCGACCCCCCGGCTGCCTCCTCCTGTCAGGGACTTGTGCAGAGCCACAAGGTCCCCCCTGAGCCTCCTTTGCTCCAGGCTGAGCCCCTTTCCCAGCTCTCTCAGCTGCTCCTGGGGTTCCAGCCCCTTCCCAGGTCCATTCCCTGCCCTTCCCAGCTCCGTTCCCTTCCCTGGACATGCAGATGCCGAGCCATGCCTGGGTCCTGCTCGGTTCATTTAGCTCTTACACCCCTATCCTCCAGGATAACGCTCCTTTCTCACCATTCCCACACCGCACTGGCTGTGGATCATCTGCAGCAGCCAAAACGAGGAGTATTGGCAGCATAAGTGGTGTGAAAGTGCAGGACTCACTGCATCCCTTCACCTGAGGGCCCTGGCCCCACAACAGACCCTGCCCAGGAGGGAGAAGGGGGGACCCCAGCCCAGCCTATTGCCCCAGGCTGTTAAACTTGGAGCAAATTGCATCTATTATTATTTTTACTTTCCTAATTGCTACCTCTTGTGCGGCTGGAGCAGGAGGCTGTACTCGGGAATGAAGACATGGAAACAACCAGTGATGGGAGTTCCAAATCACTGCCAATAATTTAAGTGGCACTTAAGCGGGGTTGGCTGAGGCAGTTAAACCTGCTGGTTTCCAGGCAGGAGCTGCAGCAGAGGAAAACCCCAGAGAGGTCAGCAGGCTCCCAGGAAAAGAGTTGAGCGTGCACTTCCAGTCTGGTGAGAGACTGCCGAGTGAGGAAGGTGAGGGGCGCAAAGCATCTTGGGGGGCGTATCCACCTGGGAAAGTAATTTCCAGTGTGCCAACAGCTCCCTGTGGGGCTGCCTTCATCATCACAGATGGGCCCTGGGAAAGCTGGGAGTGATCCCTTGCAGTTTCTGTGGTAGGGAATCATGATCATGGATGCACCCGGAGCCGGCACAGCTCCTGCTGCTGGGCACTTCTGGAAACCCGCGGGGCAGCGCTCGTGTGCTGCTGATGTTTGATGTCACAGTGAAATAACACGGAAAAGTTCCCACATGGCATCCCAGAGTTCAGCATAGCCCAGAACTTCCTTCCCTGCCTGTCTGGGACCAGTGTGGGACCCACCTGGAGCATGGGATCCAGACCTGGGGCCCCAACACAGGAAGGATGGAACCTGTTGGAGAGGGCCTAGAGGAGGCCACAAAGCAGCTCAAAGAGCAGGAGCCCCTCTGCTCTGGAGCCAGGCTGGGAGAGCTGAGGGTGTTCGCATGGAGAAGGGAAGGCTCCAGGGAGACCTCAGAGACCCTTGCAGGGCCTAAAGTGGCTCCAGGAGAGCTGGAGAGGGACTGGGGACAAGGGGTGGAGGGCCAGGACCCAGGGAATGGCTTCCCACTGCCAGAGGGCAGGAATAGATGGGATATTGGGAAGGAATTGTTCCCTGTGAGGGTGGGAAGGTTTCAAGATAAGCTCTAAGGTCCCTTCCAAACCACAGCACTCTCTGAGTCCATGATATGATTCCATGAGTATGGCCCATGGCACGAAGAGGAAAAGCTGGGTCCCGAGGAATAGATCTTAAGCCGAGGAGTGAGACGTCCCAGTTGGTGCCTTTGCAAGAGGGTACACACCCACTGACCGCTGTGGTAGCAGAGCAGCACCAGGGTCCCATGCCAAGGTTTATTCCCCATCAGTGAAACAAATCTAACCTGTCACCCAGAGAACTTGGAGTCACCCCCAGGACCTTACAGGAAGTTGCCCCTATCACTGTCTAACTCCTTGGAATACTTCCTGGGAATCCTGGGAACCTCAGGAGCCTCAAGCTGAGCCACAGAAGGCATCCAACAGATGGAGGAGCCGGATTCCCACACTACCCCTTCTCCTGTGTCTCAAAGAGGAACTGTCATCATTTCAGACCACTGACACTCCAGCCTCCTCTTTCTGTCCCATCCAGTAGCGGGGAGACATTGGAGTTCTGGCTCATCTAGTTGAAGTTCTGTCACTGTTTCCTATGCTGTGTGACATTCTCAAGCAGTTTTTGACCCAAGGTTGGGGCTCCTTTGGAAACTGGCTGTTTTCAGCACACATTCTGGGCACAGGCAGCACATCGGGTTAAACTCCAGCACCCAAGGCCACTCCAATGGATAACGAGCCATTAGACGTGGTGTCCCTCTCCAGGGGAAAGAAGCAGGACACTTATGCTAATTAATGTATTCCCAAGATGCTCCTACCTGGAATTCTAGCATCTGCAGGTGCCTCGAGGCAGGGATGGATGCTTCCCCTCAGGCCCTCGGGCCTGTGCAGGGAGGAGTGGCCCTGATTTGCAGATGGGGTGGAAAGTCAGTGTCAGAACAACCTAACCAGTGCTTCTAAAAATTGCCCCGAAATTAATAGCTGTCCACAGCTAGAAAATATTGCAGCACCGTTAACTTTTATTTGCTAAAATATCATTTTTTGGAAAAAAACCCCAAACATTAAACCCCTTATTTAGTGACAACATGAAAGCACGAAACATCTCTTTTAGAAGTGTCACCAGGTAGAGAAGAAGAGCTGCAAACCCTGCCCCGCCAGCATTCCGTATGCAACACCGTGCCTGAGCCCACGCTCCCAGGATTGCCTTGCTCAGAGACAACATAGGACAGTAACAGGAGCTAAATGAGGATAAATTACATCAGAAGCACAATGTTTACAAGGGCTGGTAATTCACCCCCAGCAGCAAATGACTTTTACGGCAAGAATCTGCTTTTCATGGGCTTGGCTGTTGTGAATGAGGGAGCCTCTATTGGAATGCAGATGGGATTTACTTTGGAATGGTTTAGCTACCCACAGAGATGGGAGAGAGGT
>VZRX01015749.1:144740-152830 GCA_013398075.1 Notiomystis cincta | reverse complement strand
CCCCCAGCCGAATTTTTGAGTTCTAAAAACCCACCAGAGGCGCGAAAAAAAATTTATGGGAAAAATAAGGCTTGTTCCCTGGACGTTATTAACAGTGCAGCCTGAAATATACATTTTTGCCTTAAAGAAAAGGGAATCATTATCAAGCCATTAGGCATTAAGAAATGTCATTCAGTCATTTTTATTCATTCTGCTGAAATCTTCGTAAAAGCCCGAATCATACTTCTGCAAGCAGCAATTTTGTTAATCCAGGGGGTTATTACTCTGGTCCCTTATTAGGATCTATACTGCTGCCAAGCAATCCTATAACCTTCTCAAAAGAAGTTTACCTCCGTGTTATAAAACCAGTAGTGGTATTTATACTGTGCAATAATTAGTGTATTACCTGAATCCACTAACAGGTTCATTTTATCTCCGCACAAAACCCCTAGTCTGCTTATAGAAAGCTTGTGCCTCCTTTGGTGCTGTTAAAGTGGTGAAAGAGTGAATGAAGGCTGGTAGCACTTTCTCCTTTCGCCGTGCCTTAATTCCCATCTCTTTTTGCTCTCATCCAATTAGTGCAGTGTATTAAGCGGTTTATCATCTCATAGTCAGCTATTGAGAGAAACAAGGCGAACACTTTGCAATAGAGCCTGCTCTCCTTTGACACCCTCAGGTACTTACATATTCCACTGTGCTATGAATAATAGAGGAAGAATAGAGCGCTAATTCCCTCATCAAAGAATGCCTTGTCTGCTGCTTTGCTCAACAACACCATTCTGATCAAAAGAAAAGCAATAAAGCTTAGCATAACAAAACGAAACCTACTTATTAGCTTAGTGGTTAAATTAATGCAGAGCCGCTGCTATTCAAAACCAAGGTTTGAAAACAGCCTCCAACAACCTGATAATGCTGCCTTCGGGATGAAGGAATTTTAATCTGAAATTTGAAGCTGGCACAGATGAGTTAATCTATTAAACTGCTATAAGGAGGGTGCGGGAGAACTATTCAATTAAGGCACATTTAAGGTGCCCTGCAGAAGACGGGGATGGATTCGAAGGGGAAGATGTGCTCCGCTTCGGCCTTAGAAAACTGCCTTTGGCGGCGAAAAGAGGGATTTTGGCACAGCAGCGACCGTGTTTGCGGATGGGAATTGTTTTTCATATCGCATATGTCATCAGCGAAACCTGGCCACCGGCTCCGTGTATCAACACTCCTCTTCCCCAACTGCAAATAAATACAAATAAACACAAACCTTAATTTTAACAGCACGGGGTGGGGGAGGGGGATACGAGCAGGGAAAGGAAGGGAAGGCGATTCAGTCCAGACCAGCCTCAAAATGCAAACCTCCGAACTTCAGTCTTTCCCAAATTATTTACAGCGCAGCATTTACCAGCTCCATTTCATATTAAACGCTATAAAGATGATTTTGCGTTTCCCAGCCTTTCTGAGGGGCCAAGACGAGGCACGGTGCCCAGAGCTGATTAGACAGGGAGAGGGGAGGGGAAAAAAATCCGGTTTACTCCTTGCCAAGACTTCAGCTCTGATCTGACCAGCTTTGCTGAGAGGAATCAAAAAAAGCCTGCATTCGGGGTAAAAGCCCTCATTTCCCATCGTCACCCCCCGGACTGCGGCTGGCCAGGGTGGCAGGGCTGTGCCACTCAGGGCTGCTCCGCCTCGGTGTGGGGGGGAACAGCCCCTCGCAGGGCCACTCTGTGCTGCTGCACCCTACACAGTCATTCCACAACACTCTCATTTAATCTAAACATCCCTAAACTTGCAAATTAACAGGCTCTTCAGCTGTAATTATACAGATACATACAAGTGCCACAGGGTCAGGTTGTGCCATATCTATCCACTTTATTTGTATACCTAATGTTTGGAGGAGAAGGTCACACTTTTCACTTTCCTAAGGCATTCTACCCAGTTGATGTCAGTAATATCTTCATAATCCTAATTGGGCCGGACACAAAAAGTCTAAAAATCCCTGCATGAAATTACAGGAAGCCAGGGTCTTTTGAAGTTCTGCAACTTCAGTATATCATCTTGGATCTTGGCAGCAACACCTTTCCAAGACTCCAAATAAAGTCTGTTTTACAGCATTAACCCAACTGAAAGTACTGGGAAGCATCAGTAGCTCACCAGGGTGGGACACCACCTGCACAGCACCAGGGACTGCACAGGTTCCATTTCTCACTGTAGTGACTCCACGTGAGCAGAAATGAACGGGTTTAGCTCCACAAGTTGCTAGGAAGATGAGTGGGTATTTAGGCATATTCAAACTGACACTACCCATACTGACACACAGCCTCTTCCAAATGCCACACTGGGGACAAATGAATGTGATAAAATACTCTGAACACAAACAGACACACATATCCCTACAGTGCCCAACATGTTCATGCTGATCCTCCTACTTTTACTTCAAGCTCCCTTTGTTAATGGCTGTTCACCCTAAAAACAGACACACAAGCAATTCTGTAAGATCAGGAAAAGTCCAGAGCAATACAACCTAGCATGGACTATTTTCAACCATCAGATCACAGAATCAAATTCTCTTTTACTAGAAAACTTTATTTTTTTCCTTCAAGTGTGAAAAAAAACTTTACATTTTATACTGTTTAGGATTTAAAAGCAATTTTTATAACCTTACATTAATATATCACATTGCAAACTTAACAGTGAACATGAATACAACAATATTTTGTGTACAAAAGAATGTACCCAAATTTATTCTCTTGTCACATCTGCTTGTCATTTATTAGAAGTAAATGAAAAATACAATTTGTTTGTAAAAACTTGAAAACCTCCAACACAGTAATTATTACAGAACAGTAACTACGATTTGCTGCTTTCCATTCTGGTATTGGTTACAATGCCATCCCAAAAATATTTTTCCCTATCGATTGCTTACTTTCAAATACTTTGAAATGAAACACATTTATATCCTCTGTATGTGTGAAATGGGTTTTGTTCATGTGCATGTCTTTACATCCACACAGAAATTTTCAACATGGCAAAATACTATGCTTAAAGATGCTTGGAAAGACTCCTAATTAAAAGACGCTCCCTATTTTTAGCACCTCCAGGTTTCAGTCATTCTTTAATGATTTCAAAGTAAAGCATCCCTACCTCTGTTCAGAAGGTAATAGGACATTTAAATGCATTTAGGTTTAGTATTGTTTTTAATTGGTATGTTTATGATCAGGAAGAAGATAAACCGTGAAAAGGCAAAACATTAGTGCTCCTACTGAGACCTCTACTAACCTCTCTTCCTGAGAGCACCTCTAGTAAATACCCTGGAGCAAAGTCTAGGATCACTTACATTCCAGCAACTCTCACTGGGAATTATCCAATTAAAGCAGCAATTCCCCCACCCCCTTTTCCCTCATAGGTCTAAATACACAACAAAAAATATTGCAAAAATCAACTACTCCATATTTTAATAACCCTGGTTTCCCAATGAAGAAAAGAAAGGAAGATAAGGACACTTTGAATACTTCATATCCACGAGAATCATACATCCTGTTTTCACCTCCCAATTTTCCTCCTCCAAAGAGACAAGATTATTAAAACATCATTGTACATACTGAAATAGAGTATTGCTGAAGAGATCATTACTGATAAACAAGGGACCAGCCTCCCTCCATTTTTAATCAATCACTGTCTTTCATTACTGGACTGTCCCACAGATCTTCCTAAACTGACAGCGAAGAGTTTGCCAAGGTTCACTTCTGAGTAGCCACTCATGGACAGGCACTTGTCTACGGTGCTCTTCAGTCTTTTGTAGGCCTCATGGACTTCCCTCCTGAGTGGCTTCTTCTTCAAATACTCTAGAAGAACAAAGGGAAAAAATGCAACACAGAGAGGGATTAAATGACCACAAAAAGACAGGATTTTTGCCTTCATTAGACTGTGAATCATGGTATTTTAAAACGAGGTGAAGGTTGTAGTTAGGAGAGCACATTTGTGGCAAGCTCTCCCACGTTCTGCTGCATTCCCTGCCTTTCCTGCATGAGCTGGGGAGGGGCTATGGTGAACCTTGGCCACGGAGCCAAGGCTGAAGCTCCCCCAGCCCCACCAGCATGGGAGCAGTGGCAAAACTGGCAAGAACCACCCCATGTCCAGTTTTGTCACCTAACTGGAGAGAAATGGGGTTCATTAAGTCACAGCAGAGAAAGTAAGCAACAGCTGAGCTGGCTCTGAAAGGATCTCATTTAAAAGGGGCAGGTGCCTTAACTTACTGAGAGCTATCCAGAGTCCCCAAGGATTGGAAGCAGGGAGATTCTGCCCCAGGGTAGCTTCAGAAGTGAAGGAGATCACAATTCATGTCCCTCATCCCTGCTGTTAATCCTGGCACCAGCACAACCTGGGACAGACTTATCACCAGTCTAGTGTGCTCTCAAATGCACCTTGTGTGCAGGTGGGAATTGTGATCCTCAGCACTACGGGAGGGAAGGAAAAGGGAAGTACCCCAAACAAGGGGAATTCCATGCTGCTGTACCCTGAAATGGAGAGAAGAAGCCCAGTACCTCAACCAGGAGATGTCAGGTTCACTTGACACGAATGGAGAGGTTCCCAAATGCCTGATCAAGAAATGTCTGGAGGACAAGACATTTACTCACCTGCACCGTTGTGTGTGTGCAAAGTCATGTGCATGTGCATGAGTCTGCACATGTTTCAGCAGCAAAGACCAAGCTGTTCTATTTCTGCTGGGGTTTCTTTTGTTAAATTTTATGCCATTTAAAAAATCCAGAAACCACTCAAGGGATTTTGTTTGGGTGATTGTCCAGCTTTTCCTTTACAAAAGGTGTGTACAAAGACTAAAAGAGGAAAATATTCCACTATTCTATTGTACAGCAATGCCAAGTTGATGCAGATCTGGTGCAGTTGTACTCCTACTTTCCAACCAACTCCACATTCTAGGAACACCAGCTCCTACCCAAAAGCCTGTTCCTGCAGTTACACCTTGGAACACTGGATAGCACATACACTGCAAAACAAGGGGCCCTCCCAGGCAGCTTCTCTGCTTTTAGACTGGAGGGACTCCAGGTCCAGCAGAACTAGGAGAGCACAGCACAGGTACTTAGAGGTCAGGATTTCCAACCACTGAGGTGCAGGGTAAAGCATGTGTCTTGTGAGCAACCAGCACCATCCTTCTACTGCTCATTAGCTTTGCCTGAAAGCTGTTGCCTCACTTCTCCCTGACACTTCACAGCCTTCCTCATCCTTTGAACACGTAACAGAGGAGCCTCCATCCCCTCTCAAACAGCTTTTACTATATAGCACAAGTCAAGAAGAAAAAACAATTGTCTCTAAAAACAGTCAAGTTTATTTAAGAAAAGGTTTTTGGGGAGAGGGACACACTGGTTTTTTGAGTCTCTATAAGGGGTGAAATGACTCATTTTTGTGACAACTCACCTCTGTGATGTTACTGAAATGAAGGTGTCCCATCAGACACAGCTTCATCTCAGCAGCCAAGTCAAGGACTGCTACACGAGGAGATAGCAGGGATGGGAGGCATGGTGACAGAAAAAGCTATTACAGTTTTGAGGTTTGGGAATTTCTCCTCCCTGAGGATTTACAAATGTATCTGCAGAGCCTCAGATGTTTTAGTATGAGCTCAGCAGACTAGCTCTGAAAACAATACAAACAGCAACACCTTACTGAGCAATTGCCACCTGCTTAGGTTTTCCATGTTATTCACAAAGTTCCACTGAAGTCAACTGCTTTGCATGAAGCTATCAACTGTTTAAAAATTAAATTAAAATTTAAATTAACAATGCCGGACTCAGTAAACGAATACATCAATTAAAAGCACTTTGATAAGCACATTTCATGCATTGTTGTGAAGAAGTCATGTATTGTGCTGTCATGTTCAGTTTTGTGTCTGGGCAGTAAGCAAACAGAGGAAGACACCTTGTTGAAGACACCACATTTTTTCACAGACAGTAATGGCTTAAAGTGTATTAGCAGAATTGAATTTTCCTTAAACTACACCCCCAATACCATAAAAACTTTGATTATGTGAATCTGCTCATTAACAGGCTGAAGTCATTATGGCAGAAACACATTTAACGATTCTGAAAATATCTGAATATAGAGTTAAATGAAACAAACTTTGAAAATTGTCTTAACCACACCCATAAAAACACCAATCCCACTTTGCCACAAACTGAGCTCTCACCAGTTTATGTCTTTTCAAGATTAATGATACAGTAAGTGGGTTCACTTGCAACTGCTCAGGTTAGCCAAACCATGCTCTTAATAGCAAGGAACTGTGGAGAATACCATCCTTGTACCTCAAACTAGGCCAAAATAGTTTAAATCTTCCTGGAGCTCAGGAGGGACCAAGGTAAAATACATCAGTGTGAACAGCTGGCACAAGTGAATGGAGCAGGAAGGCACATTAATCATTAGAACACTGAGGCAGACAATAAACCAGGGCTGAAAGTAGGGAACAGAAATACAGGCCCATGCACAGCTCCAATTCAGGCTTCAGGGCTCCAGCCATCCCAATAACAGAGCTCCCAGCTCCCCCAACATTAAATCTAAACTCCAATTATACGCAATAACCTTTCTGACAGTATGCTTCAAACATTTCTTAGATGCAATTACCCTTGTGGAGGCAGGCAGGAAAGGGTGGACTGAAAAAAAAAAGGAGAAATATGAGGGGCCTCGTTGAAGTAATGAGGCCAATTTTAAGTTTCAATTATAAAGAGAATGGGAGCTGGGAGCTCCGGGAGGAGAGGCAGGCAGGGCTGTGTCTGCAGCACCATGCATTTGAATGACACAAGTGCATCTGATGACTGGGGAGAAGAGATTTAAAGAACTGTAGTAATACAGAGCAGGGGAAGATGAGAGAGGACACAGCTCCTGATGTGTTTACCTCCTTTGCTGATGGGATATTGACTTTTCCCACCAGGTTGGTTAGAAAGGGGACTATTTACGCTGCCACACAGCAGAGTAAGAATGACAACCAGCATCACTCTGTGCTCCTCTGAGTAAAAGACAACTGTGACCGTTGTGTATCACACAGCCAGTCAATAGCTTTGAGTTACCACACCATCCAACTTAGAGATGCAGATAAAAGCTCCTACTTTCTTCCTAAATGAGAATTTAATCAATAACACGCCTAAGGCCTTCTGAAAACTAAGCTATACAAACCGACTGAAATTGCCTTTCAGTACTCATCACATTCTGAAATAGTTCTGTACCCATTATCACCCCATCATTGTTTTAGTAACATCCAACTTCAGTGGCAATGAGCAATCTTTGAGGATGATCACTGCTGCAGAATGTATACATGGCTATACATAATGAGATATATTTATACACGTGCAGAGCATATAAAAGACGCTATCAAAACAAGTATAAAAATTAAAAATGCAATTATTTTAATAGAAATAAATAAAGAAGATGTGCTTCTGACTGTATGCAAGTAAAATTCAGGTAGTGTATTTTCTAAAGTTAGTAAATCACTGACTCTGATAAATATTACAGTATCATACCACCAAGCATGCAGGTAATCCCTCCTTCCACCTCCCAATCTAACTGCCATCTTCTTCCCTTCACAAAACACACTCCGAACTTCTGGATGTCCCTGTCAAACTCAGCACCCCATCCAAGTCCTTGCTTAGCTACCTAGGTATATTTTTATATTAACAGGAACAAAAAAAAAAAATAAATTAAAAGGTTCCTGAAATTCATTTACCCTATGCTGTTGTACAGATGTTTGAGGAAAGGATGGAGATATTTGGAGGTTATCTATACCTGACTGCATGTCTTCCATTTATTGCAATTTCTCTTAATTTCTATTAAAATGATGCTGAGTAACCTGATAGCCAGGATCAAGAACTTTAATTCTTGGATTCCCTAAGATGTGGTTCAGTGAAAGTCTTCTGGGTTTTTTCCTCCTGATTGGACAACTGATCCGTGTCATATTATTAAACTCTCTCCCCGATTATTCTGTTGATCGCCTGATCTTCAGAGTGAGAAGTAAAAATGTATCACATTCCTTCGTATTTGTGTGTATCTGCACCAGGTACATGAGACACAACATAGCTGCCTATGAGCATAGTGCCAAAACGCTGGTTTGTCTGGGAATGCAC
>VZRX01015749.1:94740-139740 GCA_013398075.1 Notiomystis cincta | reverse complement strand
AACATTAGTGTATACTTATAAATAGTGGTCTTCAATATAAAGCCAGTGTCTTGTTATAAGCTATTCTTTGGTGTACCACTCAAACTGAAAAGAAATAAGTGGATGAGGGTCAAGCTCCAGCTTTAACTAGTCCTTATTTAAACTGTGTTCAGTTCAACTTAATGTTTACTCCTCAGGGAGCCTTAATAGTCACCCCAATTAATTTTCCTTCTTAAAAAAACAAATAGCTGATTTCGCAGCCTAAAATGCCATTTTGTTTTAATACTTGTTAAGTACTTTGTAGGCATCTCAATCCTTACTTTTACACTTTCTTCCTAGAAAACTTGCCTCATGTTAAATGTTTTCTGGGTAACTGAATAATAAGATTGAGATTTGCAAAAATAAGGGTAGTTTTTTTTGTTGCATTCAAGAGTCTGTTTCCTCCATCTTTCTTGGCTGCAAAAAATATTAGCTCTGAAATTGCTGCACTGAATATGCTTCCTGTACTGTTTCCTGTAGGTGGCTCTTTAGTGAGGAATTCCCCAGCACTTAACCAAATGCATGAGACAATTTTCAATGTTGTATCTCCAAAATACAGGCCAAGAAGGGAGAAAAACTTTGTGCCATGTGTATAAATAACTACAAAAAAACCACCCCAATGGATTCAAGTTTCTCTCCCATCAGCAAAAATTTTAAATGCAGAAATACCTTGTGACCAAATTCCAGAGGTTTCTATTTCCTTCAGTTCTTAATTCATCTAACTGGTTTTCTGCACTAGCTACATGTAAGACTTGACTTCAGTGGACACACTTTCTCCAGGTGTTTCTGAGAAATCATTTTCATACAGACACTATGCAAATGCATGTAGCTGAATTCTGCAAGTTTCCTGGTAGACAGTTCTGTTGATGTGTACTCAAAAAACAAGGAAACTTGTTCAATAACCCCTGCAAAACTAAAATTCTACTTTAAAAAGGAAAGAGAAAAACGAAACCAAAAGAAAAAAAGGGTATCTTTTCAATTTAGATATAATTATGATTACCTTAAGTATTAAGTGTTTCTCATGGAGTTACATTCCATTTTTATCTTGAGAACTCATCTAGTGCTCACCTTGCTTTTTAAATCACTATTATTAAGGTTACCTACATAATAAATGGTGTGTGTGTCTGCATCACTTAGGTGCTTTGCACTTAAACTTTTCAATCATGTTGCCTGGTGGACATAGTTTTACTTCCCTGAGGGAGATGGTCCTGGTTTTTTCCCTTGAACTCCAGGGACAAGCACCCTTCTTCACTTTTCCAGGCAGTTTCCATAAGAATCATTCAAAGGTATTCTCTTTCACGAGGTATTTACCCAGCATGGACACAGCTCTGATAAAAAACACTGGAGAGAACAGTTCCCCTGACTCACAGGTATTATCTTAGCAGTAACAAATATAAGTGACCCATTTGCAACACCAAGAGGCTCCCTTGGCAGAAAAATCCAAGAGTTTACAACATTTCTACTATTAAAGCAGCAAACCCTCAATGGCTAAAATGCCACCAGTAGGGAAATGCCCACCTTTAAAAGGGATGCTAAAAACACCTAATTGTGACAAGTGTGCACTTCCACACTGCCACCTATTGGGAGATTTTAAAGAACTTCATAAATATGAGCAAATTCTAGTGGTTCCCATGAGGCAGACAAAACTCCTGTCCCACAGAAAAAGAACAGGTTGTGGATCAAGGGGAAGAATTTCAAAGGCATACCCCCAGTGCTGCCTACCTAATGCCTAAATGTATTTCCTCACCTTCACCACAGACCACTGCAGTGCTACCACACTTACCAGGCTACAAATACTAAGTCCTTTGAAAGCTGGGTACTGTTACTTAGATGCCTAAGTGCATTCACAGCTGAAATTCACAGCTGAATCAGCTCTTTCACTGTCCCACAAGAGTTGCTGGGGGCTGTGATCTGCAGTCCTACACTCCACAGTGGTGCTACCTAGTGACAGATGCAGAAGGCTGCTTCCCCTGTTAAAAATGACCAGAACATAATACAGCAAAACATACATTTTTCAGGGATGCAAGCAAGTGAAACAAGTGTTCAGGCTGCGTGGGTATTATATTATTCATAAAAAAAGACTTGGCCAGAGGCGAGTAAAATATCCTTGCTCTTTTAATTCCCACCACCCATAAATAATCTTCCTGTTTGTGTTTTATTGGAAAACAACTGATTTAAAAGTCACCTAGTGCTATAATCCCCGCTTCACAACTGCCATCTGTCCTGCAGCGGGAGTAACAGACCCTTTCATTCACCAGCACAGCCAGCGGAATGAAGAGGAAGAGGAGGAGTTGAAGGGGAAGAGAGTGAGAAAGCGGATAAATTCCGTTTGTGCTATTAAAAAAAATAGAAAAGTGAACTCAGTGGTTGAAAAGTGAAGATAAAAAGATGAAAACAGTAATCTTGCTACAGAAACCAGAGAATTATGTTCTTGCTCTACCCCTCTTTTTCCTTTTTTTTTTCTTTCACACCGTACAAACTGTAGCACCCTGAACAACTCACTCCCCTGCTATTTCCAGCACTTTAGAGAAACTTTTCAACATTTCTGTTCGACACATATTTTCAGCAGTGAGGTGAAGACAATAAGTAAACAGGTAGTGAAGGGCTATTTAGAGAGCTGGTCAGTCACAGTAATAATAACAACGCAGAAAGAAAAAAACCCACACAGCACAGAACATCTATCCTATGCGCTGTAGCCACAGACAACACATGACCTCTGACAAACAGTTTTCAGAGTAATTTTAATGCTACTCTGGATTTAACTTGACTAACTGGTAGCAATTGAGCACATCTTTTTTTGTGGCAGCAGTTATCTAAAATGCTACAATAACAGCATCAAAAGTAGAATGGTGGAAGATTGGTTTTCCATTGTGCTGCTGAACTGGCATAATGCCCACTTTAAAAGCAATTCGCTGCTCATCACTGAAATCTGGCAGACACGACACTAAATGCCTTGAGGAAAAAAAAAAAAAAGGGTCTTGAGAAGGGGGAACCACTCCAACCACCAAGCAAAGAAAAAGAAGGAGACTAAAAAAAAAAGGGAAGAAAGAAAGCAAAGAATGATGAATCTATGTAAGAAGAGAAAATTGCAAAAATAAAAAGTTTAGCACTGCATGCAGACTCAACAGGCACTACTTAATTTGCCTGAAGATTTTATCGCAGGCTTGCATTAGTAATATCAGAGCAAAACAAAAGCAAATATATATTTATGCCTGTCTATTGTTCTGATGAAGTGAAAACGTACTGAGTTACGTCAATCATTTGTCAAACACATCTTCCTGGTTTTATTTACCACTAAATATAATGAGTAAATATGTGATAATAAAACTCTTCTTTTTATACGGACATATACAATTTTTTCCCACAACTAAATACAGGTAATGATTTAGGAAGCTTTCAAAATGTCTTTTTACTGTCAATAAAACTAATTCTATTCCCATTTTCATGTTAAAAAAGGGCTTTACAAATGAAAATTCAAATTAAAATTCTGATTATAGTGTAGTGTGACAACACCTGTATTTATAATTTTACTGTCAGCTAGCTCGTAGTGTTTAACAATAGCTTGAAGCAGAAAAGTAATTGGAATTTGTCTGTAACATGCCAGATGACGACACTGGGCACTTTGCTGTGCTAAAGCAAATTTGGTTTGATGACAAAATAACCTTAGAAAGATCAGACAGTACCCCCCACCCTCCAAAAGGTTAAATAAAGCTATCCCTTACCCAGGCACAAAATCTAACTATGGTAAACTCAAGCAGCTGAGCAGTGGCTGCAGAAACCAGGACACCCCTGGAGCTGGCTGGACTCTCTTGAACAGGCATTCCCCAAATCCCTGCCTGCAGCATTCACCTCCCAGCAGCTCCTCCAAAATGCCAGCAGCTCTTCTGAAATGGTGCATCACTCCAGTATCATCATCAATACAATCCAGAAACATGGGAGAGAAAGGAAGCAAAGGACACCAGGTTGGGAAGAGATGCTAAAACAAATACTGCACTTCTGTGGACCTCTGGGGGAATAAAAATGGAAGCCTACAACAAAAAAGTGCAATGCCTGTGTGAACGTGGAAGTATCCTGTGTTTTCATATGTCCTGACTGGTGTATGCTGACAGGCCAGGTCAAAATCAGGACACAAACACATACACCTTTAAAGAAAAAAGTGAAAAAAAAGGCAAAAAAAAAAAGCTTTTCAATCTGAAGATTTCAAAACTTAAACACGTGCCACTCTCCACACACAACTTGTCTTACTGAAGTCGACAAATTAAAAGCCCATGTTTTTCATTATGCTGAAGACAGAATAAAAATAAAGAAAAGGAAGCCACATAAGAAAGAAAAACAGAATGACAGTGATGTTTTAGTTTACACTAGATATGGCAACACATACAAACTGTCAAAACTATGGAGTGAAAAAAGCTGTTATCAAGCAACTGTCAAGAGAGTCCTCTGAGATTTGGAAATCTTGTGTTTATTGTAACTACTGCACATTACACAAAGAAAGAAACATCCCTCTTCTTACCATTGCTGCTAAATATCATGCAAGAGAACCCAGACTTCTTCCTCACTATTTAGATTAATTTTTTTTTTCCTGTGCAATTCTGTGCTTGACAGCAAAGGGCTCCTCCTTTTTCAGGTTTTTATTGTTTGGTCAAAGTTCAGAGAGAAACTTGAGGTTATATCAGACATTATTTCATTTTCAAGAACTGTCAACACCCATTTTATGTTGTTAACTTGTTGTCCATCATTTAAGAGTAGAACTGCTGACATCAAAACACAGACAGTAAGAATTTCTCTCTTAAAACACGTACATAGAAAGAGCAAAGATAATGGAAATAGCTATTTTACTAGACATACTAACAATTCATTTTCATGTATTTTAACATAGTGACTAGAAATGAGTCAGTTAACTGGCAGTGGGCTACAGTATTCAAAGGTTTAGTCTGAATGTATTAATGCAGATTTTAAATTGCACTTTCTGATTATAAGAAAACAACTACCCCTCAGAGAGAAATTCTCAGTATCTACAGGGTTTCAATAGAGCCTTCAAAGTATTGTTTTGAGTGACAGCCTTCTATGATAATTTCTCTATCAGCAGCAACACTCCAACCATGCTGATACGTGGTTAAAAACTTGTTACCAAAAACCAGATTGCTTTTTGCTTACTACTCATTGTAAAATCTCATTTATTATAATTTCTACACTTTAGGTTTATGTAAAAATCATCTTTATTCAGAATTACTGGTTTTACAGAACAAACATCTGATGAGGTCCCAAGACTTAGCCTTGAAATTCTTAAGAAACGATGAAGTCTTGAATGTGTTTGACAATGCATGCATTTATAGAATTTTGACTGCATCAGTTCTGGGGAGGGAAATGTTGAACCCAAAACCTCAAAAAAGGAAGACTCAAATATTATTTGAGCACAAGAGCAAATGACTGGTTTCCCCAGTGAAGTCAATGAGCCCACAGAGAGTAAAGAAATTTTAAATGCCTCGAAACTGATGTCATTTCATTCTGAAGTTGTTAGGGATATCACATCATCTCTGTAGATCTTCATGTGAGCTGCCCTTCTAGGACCAAGTGTCAGCTCCTGTTGGAGTTACCCACAGTGGCCACCACCCTGCAGACCCCAAACACCACCTGGGAATCGCTGTTCCTCATCCCTGATGGAATCTGATACAGCCCAACTGCTCAAACTCATAGGGACATCTTCACAGTTTTGCATATACAGATTTTTTTTTTGAAGTCTTAAGAGCAGTTCTTCAAAATGTCATAATATTTATGATCATTAGATGAGAATACTTCAGCCTGACACATTAGATTCCTCACAACTACCATGACCACTTAGGTATAATTTTATCTCCAAATATTGGTTAACCTCATATAACACTATGACTAACATATTATCCCAATGTAAAACATAAAATGAAATGATTGAGAAATTAACAATAATGAATCTTTCCCATAAAAAACTGCATTGTTAGCTGCATTATTTCCTAGCTTTGACTCTCAAGCACTTCCTCCTCCTGGCTTGTAAGAGTTTTAAAGTACCATAACAATTACTGCATAAACAGCTGCAGCTATATGTCCATTTAACACAGTCTTTTGAAAAATATAGATTAAAACCCTAATATAAGCTTACACACATACTCACACAAAACATAAGAAACAAAACAGCAGTCTGATCCTCAGAAACTTAATGACATAAAATAAAGCTATTTTCAAGACTGGCAGAGTTGTAACACTGCATAGATATGATCCATATGCTAAAAGTCTATTCAAGTACTTACTGCTCCATAAATAGAAACAGTTCTTGTCAGTGAACTGCAGCAAAAAAAAGAAAGACTATATGGAAGGTTTGGTGCAGAGCAAGGGTGAATTGTTGAACTGGTCCTGGGCTTCCACTATGATTAGATTTGGAATTATTAAAGTTTGTAAGACATAATGAAGTTAGCCTGACTCATCGGGGTCTTTTCATCTTATCCCGCCTACCAAATATCCTTTGGAAGTTCAGAAAAGCACTCTGAGAGCTGCATTTTAAAAAAGTCAAGCCTGACTGAAAAGCTCATCTGCCAAATCCTCTCCTTCTTCATATACACTTCTAAGGGTTAGGAGACAGAGGAAAAAAAAAGGATGAGAGAAAAAGAGAGGGTCATTATAGCTGAAATTCAAAACACTGAAGTTGGCACCATCAAAATAAAGAGCTCCTCCCATTAATCATGAAATTTAGAGTACTGGAAGATCTACCAGACCTATTTTACTGAACAGGAGAATTCAGCATCAGAACATTGTTAAATTGAGTTAGCTTTATCAGTGGAAAAAATATGCTCTATTTCCTATTATTTATGAAGCCCTGTTCTTTTCTTTCTTACCAATTACGTTCCCTATCATTTCCAAAATATACAAACTGTTTTCAATCAACAGATTTCTTTATTACAGCGTACTGCATGCTTGTTACTGCCTCTTTTCTATATTGAACCCTTGATTGGACAAGCATTTCAAATTTAACATGGACTGTGATTGCACACATCAAACAAATTAAACCTGCCAATCTCTTTTTGGAGAATATCCTTTATATATACTATCACTGAAGAGTACCCCAAGTATATTTGCTTAGAAGAAATGGGAAGGAGGAAATATTATTATGGCAGAGTCAGAAGACATTCATTTCCCCAAGATGTGCAACTGGTCCTCCATCCTCTTTTTCCAGTTTTCCAGTGAATTATTTTATAACAGAAAAACATACTTACTGAATTTCTCAGTGTCTGTTTTACAATCATCAGTCTATTTTTCCTTCTGGAAAATAGCTAATCATCTTGCAAAAATGAGATGGCAGTAAGAGATGGAACAACCCAGTAAGCCTGAAACTGATTTCCCTTAGGTTAAGCAGTTGCAAACCCAGCTGAAACAGATCTTTGTAGAGTAACAGAACTAAAATGCATTGAGTTATGCAAGCCTGTTGAAAATGAGACTCAGCTTTGCAGAGCTTTTGACTCTGCAAGCAAGCAACCAGCAACAGAATGAGAGAACAATCTCAAGCTGCACCAGGGGAGGTTTAGGTTGGACATTAGGAGGAATTTCTTCACAGAAAAGGTGATCAGACATTGGAACAGGCTGCCCATGGAGGTGGTGGAATCACCATCCCTGGAGGTGTTTAAGAAACAACTGGACATGGCACTCAGTGCTAAGGTTTAGCTGGCATGGTGGTGTGTTTGGTCAGAGGCTGGACTTGATCATCTTGGAGGTGTTTTCCAACATTAATGATTCTATGACCCCATGAAGATGAAAATACTGGAAAGCATTTGCTTGAAGGAGGCAGTTCAGAGATGCACTGCTTCAAAATCAAGGTTAAGTGGGAAGAAGTCCAAAAACAGAAAAGTAAATAAACAGAAAACCCCTGCAACATCAAAAAACAGAACTGAGCAAAGTCAAGACAATAAAGACAAGTCAAGGAATGTACAAAACCCACAGAATAAAATAAGAATTTAATTAAGATACCTGTTAGCAATGCTTGCCTAAAATCATTCACAGTTCTTTGCACTTATTAAAGCTTTATATAAATTTCTCTTCTGCAAATGCTCATGAAACTGATACATATATCCTTATTTGGAAGACACTATCAGTTTCCTGCTGTATCTGAATCATCAGGGAAACATAAAAAGGACAGACTATTAATGCTGCTTTTACAGCTGCTGAGCACTGAATCTTCATTCAGAAGATCAAGGTGCTACACTCAGCTTTGTCACCACATTGCAGCATCGTACCAGACCAGCTGCTGAATTCAGGCTTCAGCTTTTGTCTGCAGAACAGCTTGGACAGCACCTCCTCCTCTGACCTATTGCTTCTCTGGCACTACAAATTCTGTAGGCAGGAAGGGTCTTAAAGATTTTCTATTTGTGGTGCACCACACCTACAGATAGCAGCAGAATACAAATAATAACTAGTGATGTGAAACCAGTCTTCTGAGAGAAGAGGTAAATGATATACCACATCTCCAATTTTTGTTTCAGAGATGCCTCTGCTGGAATCTGTATTTTTGATGGCATAAAATATTCCTCTTAACTGCTGAAGATGCTCAAGTCAGAGTTGCTATGTGAGGCACTTCAACAGTTTGAATACTAGTTAAATTTGGGCAGTGTTAATTCTCATCAAAAGCTCACAAGTCTACAAGGGTAAAAGCTCCACTCTTGTCTCTCACATAGAGGAAAGAATACAATGGAAGACCTGGATCTGGAAACTAGGAACTTGTATCTGTAGTTAGAGCAGGTATTCATCTTGTTTTTGCTGCAACTGGTAAATTCAGTTTTGATAGCAATAGTGCAGCCAGGTATTTAGCACATGATAGAAGTCACTGGCACATTTCAAATGAGATGTGCAAAACCAAGATAAAACCAAAACCAAGATTTAAAAACTGCTAAATATCTCAGAATTTGAATTAGAAAGCTTAACATGAAATTTAATCAAGAATCTGCTCCTCTAACCCTGCTTTCACTTGACACAAAATTTACACCAACAATGTACTGAATGCCTAAGTGTTGCTGTGACATTCATTCATCTCCAAGCACTTGGCACTCTCTCATTTAAGAGTTCCACATGGGTTTCTCCCTACCATGAGCAGTCTTGGCTCTCCCCACCTGCACAGAGGAGGCTGAACTCCATCAGCCACACACCAAGAGGGCACTCAGTTCTAGAACAAGCCTACCTCTCCTAAGGGTACAGCCTTCTCCACCACAGGCAGCAAAACCAACCACCAGGAAGATACAGCCACACTGGATGCAGACTCAAAAATCATGGCAGGAAAACTCAGTGTGAGGAAAAGTGAGATGTTAATGCTGAAAGTTTCCAATACCCATCTTTTACTGCAATTACACCTTCAGTTAAACATTACTTTATAGACAATGAAATGGGCAAGAGGCAGGAGGGCACACACAGTGAATGTCATCACTTACTATATGGGAGGGAAGAACCTAAGGGTTAAGATGAATGCAAAGGTTCAGTGAAGAAATAATTTGTGAGAGATCACCCTTTTAACTCAGTTTTGCTCTGAGCTTGGAAGATATAAACATGTTGTGCCTATTGAAATTGTCTCCACTAATACAAATACAGCTTTTTTCATGAGACTGAACCATGAAGGTCTTTTGACAATACCAGGTACTATTCACAGCTGTAATGGTTTTTAGAACACATAATTCACAACACAATCACAGGTTCAGGTGACTAAACATTCCACAATTCAGATGGTAGGAACCGAGCAGGAAAATGAACTTTGGAGCCCACTCTATCAGACAAATCTATCACTCTGCAGATGACAGACCCCAATGTCTTCTTAGCAATGCTTTGGATTTGTGACCTTGAAGAAAATAGTATTTCTGTGTTTAACTGCAAACTTTATGTGAAGATAACAATTAGAACTTCATCTTCACAGAAAACTATTATTGCTGAAACTTGTCTAAATAGAAGAAACACTGAAATTATTTTAAAAAATACAAATATATAGAACCATTGAATTTAGAAACAAACATGAACACTCTGGGCAAATGAAAAAGCCTCAGAATCAGTGCTGAGAACTAGCTAATATAGTTATTTAGATTTTAGTAAATACTATGGCATTAGTTTGATATTGACAGCTGCTTCCCAAAATCCACATTAAGCCTCTAGAAATTCTATTCTACACAGGGATTCTCAGGTACAGTTATGTCAGTGAAAGTCCTATATTCAAAATTATTATTCAGACACCTGAACCACAAATGTGAACCTAAGCTGGTCAGAAAAGACATAGACAGAGAGGTGCATTCTATAAAGACATTTAGCAGTGTGAGGGACACTGATGAAAGTTTTGCTCAAGTCATTTAATATACATATTTAAAATAGACATAATTCCTTTGTCCTGGGAACACCTTTCTGATACAGAGCTGGATAAGGAAGTTCATTTTATGTTAAGAAATAGTTTATATTACTGTACCAGCTAATGCCCTTTGCATTATTAACTCTGTTTCTGCAAATGATTTTAAGTTCACCCAGCTCATCTCCTTGACCATTTCTTAACAAATCTTTAAAATAAGAAAAACCCAAACCAAGATTGCAAAGAAGCCAGTAAACAACATCCAGATATGTCATATAGGTCACTGATACAATATGTTATGAGAACAAATTTATATAAAATAGCTAAGTAAAGATTTTGAGTGCAACTAGACTTGAAGCCTGATGACAAAGTCTAAGCTCTAAAACCTATGGAGACAACTGGTAGATAACAAAAACCCACTGCAGACACTGAAGTTATTCAGGAGAACTGGAAACATCTTGCAACTGCTGCAGCAGGGACCACACAAAGGCTACAACTGCTTGGCATAGATATGCAAGAACATGTGTAAGGTGAACTGTCTTTGCAAACCAGTATTCTATGATAACCTCTCCTCACTTTTATTTCTTGGTCACGAGTCTCCTGCAAGCACAGAACTAAACATTTTTGAGAGTCTAACACAGAAGCCACCACAGTGTCTTTTCTTCAAAAGGTATAAAAATGTTTGCTTACTCGAATCAAAAGCAAAATGCTAAGTAAAGCTGATTTTAAACTGTTGAGAGCTGGCATGAAACTGATTCTGACCATGTTACCACAGGAAACATTTGCTTCAGATCCAGCTGGCTACTGGTAAATCAAAGGGCCAAGCTAGCAGGGTGGAACTCAGCCTCACCCAGTGCTAGTGCCATCCACATCCAGACCCAGGGGACTGTTGCTTTCACTTTTCCCCAATTAGCAGCTGCTATCTGGACACTAAGATGTATCTACTGCTTTCCCAAAGGATTTCTAGAAAGAGAAATAGTCATACACAGAATGACACAGCACTGTAAATTATTTTCAAAATGATGGAATAAGTAATAATTTTTTCTGTGCATAAATTACATTAAAAGCCTATGCAACGTTTTTCCAAAATAATACAAGAATCCTTGTTGAAAACTACTGTGTAAATACTATTCTTTTGCATTAAGCCGTGCACAAACCTGAAAAATTTATCATGAAATGTGAATTTAACCACTTTGCAAACACCAAATATTCACAATGTTAACTTCTAGGATGCTTACATCTTAGCAAGTACAGGGAAATCACAGATTTATTTTCAAAGATAATAGTACAGAGAGGGAGTTTGTGTAAAAATTTATTCTGTTGGTATTACTACTGACTTTCAACTAGAAGATTCTATGTAGCTTCTCATACATTATAAGAAGGTGCCAGTTAATAAAACAGAAGGAAAAGCTTTAAAAAGCATATTTTATTACTGTGAACACTGCAGGAAAATACTGCAATCTGATAACCTGGCAGGAAGAACTTCATAACAACACACTGCTGTATCTGTGTGCCCCATCCCTGGCAGTGCTCAGGGCCAGGCTGGATGGGGACTGAGCAATCTGGCATTCCTGCCAGTGCTGGGGGCTTGAAAAGAGGTCATCTCTAGGGTCCCTTCCAACCCAAGCTGCTCTGTGATTCTGTGATAATGTCTCATGTATGCTCCAGGGCCTCAGCATTTCATTATGGACAGTTCTGTGATCTACAGACACCAACTGACCAAATGCAAATGTTTCAATGCAGGAGCCCAAACTGACCAGTAAGGACTTGGACAGTGTCAAGAACAGCATATCAGTGAAATGATAACAACTTGATTTTTTTCCTCTCCACCTTTAATGTATATGAAGCACTGTGGAACTTGCTTTCAGAAATCAGGTATCTAACACTAATAAATTATGCACCGATTAGAGATGACCTTTGGAGATGCTAAAGGTACAGTCACAATCATACATTTAAAAAAAAAATCCTGCTTTTCATGATAATGGGTGAATGTACAAAATTAAATGAGGCTTGCAATATAATCAGCGTGGTTGGCTGCTTTAATACATTCCATTTCAATTTAAAATCACCACAAGCCAAGAGTGACGAATCTAATTTGATCAGTTCTCGAAAAACACTGGAAAGAGATGTAAGCAAACCTATCAACAGCTGGTAATGTGGCCTGCTTTCAAAAGCAATTAATCAGTTTTTACAGAACCAGAAACTCTTAAAATATTCAAAATCAGTTAAAGCCACATACTTTTAGGAGAGTGTAAAGGAATTCTCCTAGTAAGCACATTTTACACATCAAGTTATTGCTTAAACTCAAAAAAGCCAAATATTAAAATAGAAAGGCCAAATCTCTAATTAAAAGGTGCAGTCAGGTGGGCCACTAACAGCAATAACCCATTGTAACTCCATTTCAAAGGCCTGACTGCTCTTTATGATGTTTTTCAACTGTATCTCACATTGAACTGGATTTTTTTGAGTTCTTCCTAACACTAAATATGCATATTTGGCTGCAATAGAATAAGTACACAGGTTACTAGTAACTTTATACAAAGCCTGTCATACACAAAGAATACACACTTTCAAGAGCAGAACAAGCTCCCATGTAATTAAAAATACACAGATTCATTACTTCCCACTCAAAAAATACTGAGAGCAATATTGTCTTATCTATCACACCTGTCATGCTTGCCATGCTCTAACTTTGTGGATTTTGGTCCTGGAGGCCCCACAGATCTCTCTGGCTGAGAAAATTTTTCCAGAAGCTCCTGAAACCAGTTCTGATTAATGAGACTGAAACTAACTTACAAATGGAACAGCACCATACCAGACTGCATCCATTCAGTCATTAATTAGCATCTGCATGAGAGGAAATTTTTGAAGGAGTTTCAAATGCAGCAGAATTATCCAAAACACAGCTCTGATTGTAACAGGAGATGACTGGTAGACAAGCCTTTTCTGGAGAATGATGATCTTGTGTATCAGCACATCAGTGCTGTTGGAAGACTTGGAATTCAATTGCCATTTACTTACTCAAATCGTTACCATCGCTGATTTGAGGAAATTACTTTCCCATAACATCAGGCACAAGGACAACATACACAAAAGTAAAACAAGACACCTGAAAGCAAATTGCTCTGTCAAAAACAGTCACTGAAGCAGCAGAGATGACAACACACTAAAGCATCTGCTGCTGGCACAAAAGATCAACTATAAACAGAAGAAAAGTGCCATTTGTGATCTAGTTTTGGATGAAGCACATGACCAAAATTAAACACTGCTGCTTTACCTTCCTTATGACAAAATCCCATAACTTTGGTAAAAGAACAACATGAGACATTTAATCCAAAAAGGCTTGAAACATAAATAGGAAAATATATATTTAATAAACACTTGCCCAACTTATTCATGACTTTTTGTTCAACTATTCGATAACAGGCTAGCTTTACCTTAATTGAAGCTGTAGACTGTTAGCTACATATCAACTTCACAACAGCACATTTTTTTGATCATGAGCTTTTGTTATGTTCTCAAGGGTATGAGATATAACTCACCATCATTTTTCACCTTCATCTACCTTCCATACAGTATTTTACAGATTAGGAAGCAAAGCAGATCTCCAAAACACCAGAAAAAAGATTAAGATGAAAGTGTATCTCCTTTCTATCTGAAAGGGAACCTGCTACATACCCCTCCTTTAATGAAATGCTGCTCACCCTAAAGTAAATGCTTATCTGACTGTGAGGAGCAAACAAATGTGTAATTCTTACTGATATACATAATTAAAAAAAAAAATCCCACAGATCATGGCTGCTTAGATACATTTCTGGGATGAGTGCCCAACACAGGCTTTTTTCTGACTTTGTGCAGAGGAATCTTTCATCATCCTCTAGAAGAACATCATCAAATTATGCAGTAGTTGCTTGCAGGGGACCCATATCTACAGATAAATCTAGAAGTAAACAGCATCTATCTGTGTATTAAAATGAAAGAAACTGCCAGCATACTGTTCCTCCTGAATACACTCATGTGCTTTACTGAAATTAAAGAAAAAAGTAATTTTCCCTCCTTCTTAAACTTTAATTTTTCTCTTTTTTTCCTGTCAGACTAGTCCTACTGAGCATTATAGAGTCACACTTGCTCAGAAAGTAGTTCACTTCTTGAGTCATTGATGCTACAGCAGCTGATGTCCATCAGCACTGCCCTCTGGGACCAGGAACACCCAGCTCCCTGATGGTTACAGATGTTGGTTTACAAACTCTGTAAGCTACCAGTGCAAGGGATGGGCAAGAACCACCCCAGCACACACTGAATGAGGAACACACTTCCTCTGTCACACCACAGAGACTGAACGGAGCTCAAATACTCTCTCTTGTCACGGTGCTGCACACCAAGTGCAGGGGAACATTTCCAGCTATGGTCATCTTCACAGACAGGAGATAAGCCAGGGAGAATGAAACCATTTCTGGCAAACTTAAGTCACTGGTCCCTAATTTAATTAGACTTTATCAAAGATGAAGGAATCCAAGAAATAATTAGTCATTCACATGGAAAGGCACTAAATAACTCAAGTTCCACTGCTGGTAAAGCTTATACCCTCTCAGGAAAGCAACTTGGGCCAGCTTCTGAAAAGCAATCTTTTCACAGTGTAAAGGAGACAAACTACTCCCTGTCACCTTTACCTTGCAATGCTTGGGAAAAGCAGTTAAGAAAATGAAAAATCAAGAAGAGTTTAGCACTTGGAACATCACCTCTGCTCTAACCTAGCATACAGTAACATTAAGAAATGCATTACTCAGTTTTAACACACTGGCCAATTTAAAAAGAAAATGAACACCAAACATTTTAATTTTTTTTAAACAATCTTTCCTGTTTCTCCCTGTGTGCTCCTCCCAAATCCTCCCAATTCTTCACAAGACACTAAAGTGGATAAAATACAAACCTGCAGCTATTCTCACACAGTGAAATTCTTCCTTTGCAAAGACCCCCACTCAAAGGATCTATTAGAGTCTGTATCCTCTGTTCTGCTCTCCAAGAGCACATGAGTCATTCTGAAACAGTGAGAGATCACAGGCTCAGCTGCCATTAATACATCAAGGACACAACAGTATCCTCTGTCCCATTGATGTGGGGGCTAGGATGCCAATACATTTATTTTCTTTCCCCCTCAGGGTCTGCTGATCATCTCCTGTTTGTGAAGTCAGCACTCCTGAACAGGGAATGCAGGAGATTTGCATTCAGCAGAACGATGGATGTGAAACAAGGAAGCAGGTTACTTGGGTACCACAACATTAAGTACTTTCTGACAAAGACTGCATTAGCAGATGACAGGAGACTGAACACACAGCAAACAAAATGCTTTGTAGGTTTTTCTGTCCCTGATGTTGCAGCTGATCTGGAAGAGAATGTGCAGAGTCCCTGAGGCAGAGATAGCCTTTGATCTCAGTGTACTAACTTGATACACTTACAAATCTGTGAGTGCCTTTTGTCTTCTGCCCTCCTTAAAGAGGGTCTACAAGTAAAATAATGGATTATCTGAGGCTGCTCTGCTATAAGAAAATATATTTTAAAGGCCCTTCTGAAGTCAACTTTGTAAATGTGTATTTTCCTTTTTCATGCTTGACATTCAAGCAGAAGGAAGAAAGATTATGTGCTATGATCTGTAGAATATTAAACTCCTCCCCATGATAACTTTGTCTGGAGTTATCAAAATCCCTGTATTTACTGAATATGAAAAAGCAGAGGTTGATGGGGTTGGCTTTTAACTGCTAGAATCTTTTGTAGGTAAAAAATAGCTATTAATAGATAACAACTGTTCACCTTGAAGATTGCAAATTAATTTTCAAATGACCCAATACAAGAAGTTCTGTCTCTAGACTTGTCCCTTCAAAAAATAGTACCAGTGTAGAACTACAACCTCTGCTTGTCTACAAATAACCACAAAACAACAGCCTGCTCCTGTGACAGAAACCAGAATGTCATTCTGAAAGGGATTTTTAACCAGCTGGTTTGCAGACCTCAAGCCAGGCTTTTCTAGAGGAGTGATGGAAGTTGCAGAGTTTTGCCTCCTCATGGTCAACCTTCATGATGAGATGCCTTCCCCAGAGTCTATACAATTAGCTAAGCACACTTTAAAAAGAGGTTAGTCTGGGATGCAGAAAAGGTTCATTTCAGAACACACTTTTCTCACTTTGCTTTAGTCAACAGAGGTTGTAAGCAGAGAAGGACAAAGTGTTAATTTACTTCTTTGGTGAAAAACCTCGAGGTGCCTGGAGTCTGTACACATCTATTTTTCACATTTGGCACCTAACAGGGTAACATGTCCCTGGTACAACTTCTCCAGCAATTCTGCTGTGTAGATCTGAACTCATCACTACCCTGGACCTCCTTCATAACCAGCAAAACAAGGAGACATTTCTCATGTGTGATCCACACCAGCCTAGGACAGATGAGATCAGCTGAGCCATGTCCTAGAACTGCCTGAACCTCCCCAAAACACAAAGGACCACAGCCTAATACACTCACATACAAATGTTTGAACTTGGAGCCCTTCAGGCCAGCGGTGATGAAGTGCACTCCCTCTGCAGGGAATATTCTCTACTAGTGATACTTGGTGTGGAATGCCTGCTTTGCTTCACCTAGACAGAAAGAACAGCAAAGCCCCATCTCACACAGAATTTACTGACTCAGCTACCTACATGACAAGGTAAGGAGTGTGCACACAACAAGCTGAACACAAACAAGCAACAGGCACTTGCAGAAAAAAGGCAACAGCCCCCAGGGCTGCATCAGCCAAGCACCACCAGCAGGTGCAGGGAGGTGACCCCTTCTCCTTTGCTCAGCCCTCAAGAGAAACATCTGGAGTGCTGGGTCCAGTGCTGGCTCTCCTTTATTAAAGACAGTGTATATTAGCTGAAAGATAAGGGTGGCTTCTTACCACATAAAGGCCTGTCACTGGGGTAATTTATATTATCTTTATAACTGGGATATATTGCTCTATAGAGCTTTGCTTTATAATGGAATGTTTGTTTGATCTTCAGGCATTCCTTGGGCCTCTCTTAGCTAGGCACACTTGAGGACACAAAGTACCCATGTTGTTGGAAAATTTTAAATGTAAAAATTTATGTGTAAGTTCAACAGTACTTTTTTTCTTGAGTGCTGTTTGTAGTTCCCAGTTTGAAAAGAACTCAATTTTTAAAATCAAAGTATATATACCAATTTGAATTATGCTAAGAACATGGTTTATCATAATAATGGCCTTCAAAAATGTGCTATTCAACAGAAATACTGGCCTACTCCAGACATTTCAAAAACATCAGCTTGCAACTGTTGAAGAAACTTCCCAAGAAGGATGTACTCCATCTGTAAAAGTGCTGATTTCTGCAAAGAGGGATTTCCTCCCAAATCATATTTTATGTTTAGAGGACAATAAAAACCCCTTTCTTTGACACATACTTTTCCAGACTCCTCGCTGCACACATCCAGAACAAGATGATATAAAATTATATTTTCAGGCCAACCCAAGTCTAGAATTCTTTGAGAGATGACTAATGCCAATTTAAGGCTATGCCCACGATTGTGCAACAGTTTTCAATAATACACACACACAGATCTTATTTAACAATTCTCTAATCAAGAAAAACTTCTCACAGGATAACAAGTGTAATGAAATCCAGTTTAGGGAGCTCCTACTGGAAACGCAGGACCTAATTTTAACCACAC
Source organism: Notiomystis cincta (assembly GCA_013398075.1). NCBI lineage: Eukaryota > Metazoa > Chordata > Aves > Passeriformes > Notiomystidae > Notiomystis > Notiomystis cincta. The sequence continues at coordinate 121,676 of VZRX01015749.1, read as the reverse complement.
TGGATTCAAACAACCCACAAAAATAAAGGCTATATTTTGCAATGAACTATTTGACTGTCCAGCTGTACTGCAAATTAGTTTCATTTACTGTTGCCTCTATAAAATCCTTCAACATTTCAGTTTCTCAGAGCTCTCTCCTGCATTTTCCATACTGAGAATTTTGAGATTGTTTTTTGTCAAATTCACTTCACGTATCTGTTCTGTTCTTTTATGTCTTTATTCTTATTTTACACTAATGTTCTTTCCTCATGTAGTTCAGAACAAGCATTTCTCAATTCCCTTACAAAATATAATCTCTTTAACAAAAATTTCCACAGGAATCCCTGTGGCAACCTAATAAAACGTTACCTTAGTTTTAATATTTTGTTGAGCCCTTAATTACAGTACCAACACAGTGCCATGGATTTGGATGGGACAACTGGAAGTTCTTTACCTGTCTCTTAAGAATCAAAGACCAAATGAATAACCCACAGCCCTTTCCTTCCCAATGAAAGAGAAGTTTACTTTATAATTGCTATGCTACAAAAAATCCTCAGCAACTCAAACCTCCCAAAATCCAACACAATTTTTGAAGCATAATGCTAAACCACCAATATTATTTCTACAGTCAGGGTAGAGGCACACACACAAGTAACTGCAAGGCATCCTAATGTATGAATATGTCAAGTAAGGCTTTACCATGTTATTACCTCATCCTGTGGTAATCTGTGGGTATATCTTACCCTTCTTTCTTTCATCCTCATGAAACTTCCACAAAGTCTGAGTGTACTGGCACCTTCCTTTCACATCTATCTTTTGGTGAAGGATGCTAATTAAGAGCAGCCAAGGGCTTCCATGACAGTAAACACCAGCACCTCAATGCCTGGAAGGACAAGGGTCTAAAACATGCAGCAGGTGACACTGGATGCTGATGGCAGCAGGAAACTGAAAGCTATTCCAAAGGATCTCTGAACAGTCTTTAGTTTATTAAGTAGAGAAGTGTGAGGATGAGAGCTCCTGAAAGCCCAGCATGTCTATCACTTCTCAAGAAGCTATCTTGAAAATCATATTTCCCCTTTGAAAAGGGGAACTTAATAGAACTGGAAGAAGGAAAACCAGAATGCCCTAAAGGGAACTTGCAGCAAAGATGAAGAGAGACTATTTACAAGAACGACAGGACAAGGGGAAATAAGTTCAAACTCAGAGGGTAGGTTTAGATTAGATATTAGGAAGAAATTCTTTACTGTGAGGCACTGGCACAGGTGGCCCAGAGAAGCTGTGGATGCCCCATCCCTGGAAGTGTCCAAGGCCAGGCTGGCTGTCCAGTCTGGTCTAGTGGAAGGTTCCCTGCCCATGGCAGTGAGGCTGGAGCTAAGTGATCTTCAAGGTCCCTTCCAACCCAAACCATTCTGTCATTCTATGCTGGAAGAGCTGAACAAACCCAGGACCTACATGAGTGGGAGAGTGTTTTTGCCAGGGCAGCAGAGATGCCTGGACATGGAGAAGAGTGGAGAGCAGCAGCCAGACACATCAGAACAGCCCCAAAATCCACAGACACTAAAGCAAAAGTGGCTCCTGCAGGCTCAGGTTGAAACAAAGCATATTTGTTGACCCTATGGGTCAGTGCAGCATTAGCAGTCACTTGTAGGACAGAGAACACATTTATGTATCAAAAATCACTAGTGTTAAATGCCATAACAAAACAAAAATGATACCTTTTGGTATTTGGTAGAAAATACAGACATGCTCATATGTTAATAGACTAAATACTGAAATAAAATGCATGTTTTGTCTAAATAGGAGCTCCTGACTGAATGCTTCTCATGTTCAAAATTTGCCAGAACAGCACAATAGAACCAAAAGGAAGCAAAGACTTCAGATTGTATTCAAAAGTTCAAAAAGACTTCATTGTAATTTCTGCATTTTATCAGTTTCTGGCTGTTTTTGGAAACACTAAAAAACAATTTGAAGGTGTGTCCAGGTCACCTTTATGGCTGCTTGCATCACTGTGGTACCTGAAATAGGGCTTAAACTGGGAAACAGCTGATAAATCTTTGGAGAATAGAAATGGAAAGAATAGAAATACTGGTTTTAAACTTGCATCCAGACTTTCAGAAACTAAACCTTCAGATTGGAACCTCTGTCTCTTTCTCTTTTTTGTTAGACTGTGTCATGAGAAGGGTGAAGGATCTGGTCCATGACTCCTATGAGGAGCAGCTCAGGAAGCTGGGGTTGTTTAGCCTGGAGAAAAGGAGGCTCAGGTGAGACCTCATTGCTCTCCACAACTCCCTGAAAGGAGGCTGCAGCCAGGGGAGGGCTGGCCTCTTCTCCCAGGTAAGCAGCAACAAGGGGAAATGGCCTCAAGTTGCACCAGGGGAGGTTCAGGTTGAATGCCAGGAAAAACTTCTTCACTGAAAGAGTGGCTGAACCCTGGAAGGGGACGCACAAGGACATGGTGGAGTCACCATCCCCAAGAGCGCTCCAAAAACACATGGCACTTGTTTCCAACCAAGAAGCTGCACTTTAGATCTCTTACATTAAGTAATAGAACAACTGAATTACCTCTCAAGTTATCATGACATCACATTCCTGATAACCAATTTCAAACCCATTAATTCCTGTACAATACAAAATTTAAAGTATGAAATATTCTACATCATGTTCCTGGTTACTATAGTTTACCATTACTCTTCAAAAACATGGCAGTTAATGCTCTTAGTATGTTAACTATATTACCACTATTTTTTACCTCTATTACCACCATTTTTCATTAAATATGTTTTAAACTACAGGCTCAGCTCTATCCAAAAAAAAAAAAAANAAAAAAAAAAAAAAAAGTCCCTTTAATGCTTTTTTGCCCTCCCCTATGGCTAGGTAACAGAATCTCAAATTAAAACATTAATCTGACAAATGTGCTACTGTTTATGGAACACATATTGTCACATTCGAAATATAAAACAATACCATAACTAGCTAAATACTTTAATTCCAAGTCTGTAAATTTCTATTAATGTCAAATATTATTTGTTTTTATAATATAAATAAACTAGCTTAGGCTGTCACTCACTTCTTTTTATTCATTTTTTGTTTTGTCTTACTGCATGCATCTCTCACAAAGTGAAAAATGTCTATTTAAAGATAAGTGGAAACACTACAGTACGTAACGTTTTCATGTCAAAATAATTACATTATTATATTCTGAGTTAAATAATATAAGATAGGAAAACATTTTGATATGCATTTAACAGTTGCAATCCTTGCAGGATCAAATCAATTTCTTCCAAACCTATTTCTGCCAGATAAAAACAAAGAGGTCTCTAACCTGACCAGCTGCCCCTTGCACCCATCTCGGTCCCCTCCCAGAAGAATATCCTGCTATGATTTCTTTTTTAAAGGCTGAGTCATGTTTGGTCTGTCAAAGATGAATAATCTGTTCTCAAAAGCCAGTAACACAGGACTGAAACATGAAATTTGGTAGTTGGGTTGTTACAATGAGATCAACCCCAAAATAACTACAAAGGTCACAGAACGAGTGTGGCTTTGCTGAGAGAGGGACTCAAAAACTGCAAGTGGAGGCTCTGCCCACAAGACAAAGAGGTGTTTCTTTTCTGGACTATGTACTCCAAACACTGTCTTGTGCATTCCTTATTTTCAAGGCAGCAAAACCCATGGCTTCAAGTGCTCAATTGTCCCTTCTCCTCCAGAAATGTATCAACTGGCATCAGTTGATACCACCACAATTTCCTGATGTAGAGATGGTGAAAATGTAAAACTCCTTTATGGAAGGCAGTACTTTTTTATTTAAATAAACCAAATTTAAGTTGTATTTAGACACTTCTTTGTCTTGTGCTGCATTTTTATACATATATCATGCACCATTTTTGTGTCCCCTATGGAATAAAACAAAAATTTTCCATTATGTTATTTTCTACATGGTTTACTAGTTCCTAACAAAAAGATTATCTCCATCCACTTCTTAGAGAAGAGAACATAACTATATTTTCATAATGTATTTGATAGAAATCCTTTGTTTGTTGAGGATACAGAAAGATATTTCAAAAGAAATGTCTCTCGTGCAGTTATTATACTTCAGTGAGTATAATAATTAACATAATTTTATTTGCAGCAATAATTTAAATTTAGGAGATTAAATAAGGCTCCTGTTTTCACAAATAATGACTCCATGTGTTTCTTTAAATGGTCAACAGAATTTGAAATGTTTTGGAGACAAATTCTCTTTAGGACTCATTTACTTAGGATATGTGAGTTGAGGTAATTACATTTAACATCAAGAAGATGACATATTCACATCAACTGCAAACTCAGGCCAAGTTTGGGAGCTAAGAATAGCTTTTGGCAAGTATACAATACAACAGTTGCCTTATGTAACAAGCACAGAAAAATTACACTCTGATACTTGTGCAACACACTATTAAGTCTTGAGGTGTTCCAAAGAAATTTCAGTATTCCAGTAGCCCCCTTTCTTCATGTTTCTTTTTCACCATTTCCCTTCTGACATAGATTACAATTTTCTTCCTTTTTATTAGTATCACAGATAGTGAACACTTTTAAAAAATTATCCCTTTCATATTAATTCTGCTTTCTGTTACTGGGAGTATTTTTCTTCTTGGTGATTTTAATGCTGTGACATAATAAATAAATGCTTGCTGTCATGATGCATGTGAGAGAAAGCTTTGTATCTCTGATGCCATTTTGATACATCACAGTGCTACGGATTGAAAAAAGATCACCAAATCCAACACTTTAGAGCACTCTTTTCATTCAAACTACTAAAGGTACCACATGATTTATTTAACATATAGAAAATATAGTTACTATCTTCTTTTAATACAACATTAGGACAAAAAAACCCACTAATTGTCCTGAGTATTAATTTTACTCTTCTATAACATGCAGTAAACTATTTTTGGTTTCAAACTGCATGGTTAGACAAATTTATAATCAAGTATGTGCAGTAGTAAGTAATAAAACAACATACAGACATAAGTGTATATCAGTACAGGAAAACTATTTTTTCAAAAGCAGTTTTATGCAATAAAAGAAATCTTTGGGCCATGAGGAATCAGCTGCATTCCCTTTATCTTTTGTGGAGTCAGGCTTTCACTCCACATATATGTGGCCATAAACAAACTTTCTCAAACATCTTTTTACCTGACACCAAACCCCTGAACCAGAATTCAAACAACATCACAAAGTGTTCACTGGAACCATGCAACTCCCTGGCTGTTCAGCTACAGAGTCTTCAAATTTAAAGATATAAGGTATCAATGGCAAGAGGTAAGAGGCTCCAAATTTGCAGGTGACACAGTCGAGTTCTCCAACCTCTTATCAAGGCAAGTCATAATTAAAGATATTGAGGCCCTTCCACAATCCTGTCAAACTGCACTGCCCATGAGGAAGGGGAAAAAGAGTGCTGGTGTTAAGTACAACACTGCACACCATCTTCAGTAGGTCACTGGTCTTTTAAATAATCTCTAGTGAACAAATAAGATTTCAGAAAGTTTTTAGTAGATAATTACACTTCCTGATTTTGTAATTAGTGGAACTACATGTAATTACATAATAATTATGACGGTAATTACGTAATTAAGATGTATAATTATGTAGTAAAAAACATTATGGAAATAAAAGCCATCAACTGTATAAGCACAATACATTTTTAAAAATAAATTCTGTATCATCTGTTTAAAGCTACCATTTTCCTCAAAATATCAAAGTGATTATAAGCCATCACTGGCAAGTTCTAAAATACATTTCTTATGAGACTTAAAAATCATACAGATAATTGTATCTTTTTAAAAATCTCTTTAAGCCTGAGCTTTACATTATCTTTCTGATGTCTAGGCGCACATATACTGAATGCACTTTACAGAGTTAAATTGTTTACATTTATGTTTCCAATTTCTACTAAAATAAATTTTTAAAAAAGTAGCACTGATGTCAGAATTCTGGTACCTAAAACACAGAATTTTATTACTTTTTTTCAGTACCATCAGATTCATAGAACTTTTGAGTCTTCTAAAAGGAAAGCCATGCTAGACTTGCACTTTCCTCTATAGAAAAGAGCAAACTGCTATGAGAAGCAGCAGTCACTAAAATATCATTTCTGACTTGCAGAGAACAACAGCAGAACTGACCCCCATAAAAAAACCCAACAACTCCAAACTTTACTATGGAGATGAAACCAGAAAGCCAAAGGTCTCTAAAATTAAAATGTCAGTGCTTCAGACAGAAAAGAAACAGTAAAGAAAAAACTGCTCTGGAAATATTTTCTGTTCAGAGAAACTCACAAGAGAACTGATAAAGGAGGAGGCAGATGACACCAGACAGATGATGCCACTGCACAGGTTAAGGTTAACAAGTTCACCTGCACCTATTCATATTTCAGTAGGGAAAAAAATCCAGAAGGGCAAATGAGAACATACAAAAAAAACCCCAAACTCTACCAGTAGCAGCAGGATATTTATTTGAAGAGGTAGAATAACCATTCCAACTAATGAGGAGTCAGAAATCAGCTAAGCCACTACTTCATCCCATCTTCAACATCAATACAATGCACAAGGAAAAAAAAGTCTTTATTAATCAAAACCTTTTTTTTAGTGGTCTGAGCCACAGTAAATGCACTCCTCTCATGCCACAGATTTTCCACACTGTAGATATAACTGTTTTAAGTCATTATTTCTAGTTATTTCCTTCACAAGTAGAAAAATAATGACTCCAAGAGAGGTGTCCCAATCCATTATATTTTGTGCTCAGATAAAGGGTTACAGAAATGTACAGTGTCAATGGGGTTTATGTAGATTTTGTAGGTTTAACAAAAAGACAACATGAACAGAAACAGAATGGAGAAAACATTACATCTAAGATCCTAAAAATGTCCAAGTGGCAATAAAAAAAGGCATGATCATTAGGGGAGGACAATCTAAGATTTGAAGATAATCTAACTGCCCATATTTTACATCAAAAGGCTCAAAATCCTATGGCAAATAATTTTCAGTAGCTTTTGCTTTCAAAAAAAAAAGTTAGATTTAAAAATACTCAAGAAATAGTGACTCAAATTGAAAAACAAAAGTTCACAAGTCTTCCTCTTCAAAACAACACATTAAGGAAAAATGAACAAGTGCTTTTGAAGAAAGACTCAGATTAAATTCTTGGAAATTATTATTTTACAGTCTCTTCAAAACAACATGATTGGGAGACAAAGTACTTGACAGCAAATGTTCAGAGGAGCTTTTGTTTGCTTGGATGTAGAGATCACTACAGTGAACTGAAGTCTTAGAGATGGTGACTAGAGATGTGATGCCACCAGAAATGTTTTGTTTATTGAACTGTTCCTTCTGAAAAGAGACAGGCCAGGTTTCAGCTGCTGCCATCTTACAAATAAATGCACACACACAGATAGATCCACCTAGATAATTTATATGATCTCTCCTTATGGTCCACCGGAATGCACATGTAGAAAACTGTATCCCCCTGCTTATCTATTGCAACAAGTACTTTGCTGTAGTCTTTTGTCTGTATATTGATACAAATTGTTCTGATTTGTAGAAAGTCTTCCATTAAAAGAAAAACATCACTTCAGTCTGCTACTAGACAGATCAAGTTATGAACACACTGAGGAAAAACACTCACCACTGAACTGACAGGATTCACACAAATATTCAGAGCTGATTTTTTTTACATCTAACAGCCCAGAAGAGTTTTTTTCCCCAACATAATTTTTCAGTTTATTCATCCATAAAGTAAACTAGGGATTTTTGATGTTTGCATGGAAGGGTGGAGTGAGGTGCACACAAAAAGCTGTAATAAAAGCACGAAAACATCCTCTGAATATGCATTTGGTTTTACAAAACCGCAGCCTGTAAGTATGTGATCAAAACAATTACATTCTATTTCCACAAAGTGGCATATACTTCAAAGATGTAGGTCTCCCTAATACACAGGAATATTTAACTGCTTTTCCCAAAGTTATCTTCCTCCCATCCTCATTTTCTTCTGCCTATCCATTAAGAGGATATGGTGAGACTGTTCAGAATCAAACAGCCATGGGTTGTTGAATATATTCTGGGAAAGAATCTACCACAGCAGCTTTGCAATTTCTGTCTCTGAAATACTTTAAGGTCTTGCAAACAACATTTGTGACTTTCTCTCTCAGAGAAATGGGACAGTGGAAGGGCAGTAGCTTTCAGCCCCTTTCTACAGTATGGAACAGAAAAAAATCCTATGACCAGGATCCTATTTCTCCAAAAAGATCACAGCACCATAAACAGCCTCAGGGATACTAAAGCACTGTGAGAAAGTACATTGAGGCATCCTTATCTTCTATTTGATGTCAGATGATGTCAGGGGAAACTGAACTGGAGACATCTGTGCAAGGCACAGTAGTTGTAGTGACTTTATGGGGGCTCCACTTCACTTTCAGTGGTTTTCATTTTACTGTAGTAGAAGCAAAATGAAAATAGTACTATCTTTGAGTATTTAACAATACCAATGTTTGAATGGAATAATGATATAAAGATTACTAAAGTCTATTTTGATCTTCTGATGACATAGCCATAAAATATATTGGTTTCCATTCTGAAGTTAAGGCACACAGAGTGAGCATATTCCTGTACTTAGCCTCAAATGCTCAAAATCACTGATAGCTGACCCATCCTTTTTCAACTGCATGAAGAGAGGATGCTACTACATTGCTACTCCTGCTGCTTTTTGATGCTCTGCTTGCTCACCTAAGTAGCAATGGCTGATTAAATCCACAGTCCAGCTTCAAAAACCTGCCAGAAAGTGCTGAAAACATGTTGAGTATGTTGCTACTCACAATAGAGCATTTGTTCCCTTTTCAGATTAAAAAAAAATAATTGAGAACAAACAGCCCTTCTAGTATTACTGGTATCTTAAATTCGGGGTTTGGGCATAGCAATATTAAAAATTAAACTGGTTTTTAACCTGATACTAACTGTGCAACAGATCCTAATTTAGAAAGACAGCCAAGAACTTTCAGAATTTCACTTTTTGTATGACAATTTTGTATGACAATTAAGAATCTTGCATTGTATCACAATGTTAACCTATTAAATTGTATCATCATAACAGACCTAAAACTCCCAGATGAAAGGAAACATTGGTTAGGAGGATAAATGCTAAGTATTAATAATAGAACAAAAGACCCATAACTATATCATCCAAATACTCCTGGGTGGTATAACTGACAGCTAACTTTACCAGTCACTGAAACAAGAAAACATCATATAGACCTGTCAGCTTATTCTTGATTCTTACAGGCAAAAGATGGAACAATAACTATCTAATGATTACAGCAGATCCCAAATGAAACATGAGTGAACAATGTTGTAATCACCACACTGGTATAAATAAGCAGAAGAAGAGTCTGCAAAACATTAATTAATCCTTCTCCTGTATTCCTCTGTGGTAGGCCTGACCTACTGAAGGTCTATAAAAAATGAAAAAAACCCCAAACCAAACCCCCTCCCCAAAAAAACCAGCAACCAAGCACACAGAGAAGTGGAAAACTCTCCTGCTGCTCCTCCACAAAACAGGTTAGTAGGTGAAAGAGGCTTAGAAAACAGAATTGCATGTTTTAAATTTGTAAAACTCTCCAAGAGAACAGTGTATCACCCACTGAATAAGCTTCAGAAAGCAAAATTCACCTTGGATATCAAGACCAGCTCTCTGTAGAAGTACAGTGAGCACCCCAAACACCACAAGAAACTGGATGTACAACTTGCCAAGTTGTAGAACCTGCACTGCCAGAGGATTTTTAAATTTAGCCCATCTGTAAAAAGTAGGCTGTGGTATTGATCCTCTAGCAGGGAAAGGAAGCAGCTTGGATATCTTCTTGAACTCCCATTGATTTCACAATTATTATTTTAGATTCCATTTCAATAAATAGTATGGGCCTTCAGTATAAATAGCTGAACAAACAAAACCTGCTCTGTAATTAAGATTCTGTATTTTGAAGAGGCAAGAACAGAAAATGCAAGAAATCTGAAGGTGCTGAATGAGACAAGACATGAATTCTTTCAAACCATAATGGAAAACAGATTTATATCTTCAATCTTTAGCCATCAAAACTTTTTTTATTTTTATAGAACACGCCAAGATAAATAACAACTAAAGCTGCTATTAGGAATAAACAGAATCTACAAAAGAGAAGAGGAACTTGTGTTTAAAATTTCAGGAAAAATGGCAAGAAGAGGTAGAAACAACAGAAGTCCATGCAATTTGGGCTTCAAGAAACAATGACCCAAAACAAAGCAAAAAACCTCCTCAAACCAAAATCAAAACAACAGTCAAGCAGTGGTTTAGTCACATAAAAAAAGGAGACTGAAAATACCACGGATGTACAAAACCTACATTTAAATTTTGCCACCATTTTTGCTAAAAGCAAGGATTCTGATTACAGATCAAAGACAGAATGGCTTGGGAATGATGGCATGGAAACAAAATCTTTTTTTGTTACAAGGGAAAATAAACACTAGCTTCATGCCATAAAGGGGAGTTCACTAGATTTCCACTCCAGACCTACAACAAAAATGGTGCATGGAAATTATTTAATCCTACACAGTTTAACATGAAGTGTATCAAATCAGTCAAATATGTTACCAAAAAACAGAGGACACTGGTATCTATAAAATAAAAAGGTGGCATAAATAGCCACAATTATTGTCAAATTCTGCATGTATTGTAGAAAGGTATCTTCCTCCCAAAAGAGATCTGAAAAATGGGACAGAATTATACATAGGTTTACCATACACACATAGCCAATTGCTTTGAAGAGAATCAACTGTCAAAGGAAAATTAAGAGATTTAATTTATCTGGCCTTGACACCTGCTGCAACACCACGACTGAAATCACTGGCTTGCTGAAGAAGATAATACAATAATTTTCAAACAGCTATGAAAAAGAGAAAAATAAACCATGCTGAAAGGTTAACTGTCCAAGAGAAAAAAGTCCTACCAGAATAGTTACAATTCCTAAAGAATTACTCTGAAAACTAATTTTATTGAACTTAGCTGTCAGGGTCCAAGAAACATTTTCCCATTAAAGCAGAAGGTGGTAAATTATATGAATTCAGAAGCCACCATACTATTTTTCAGGAAGAATTTATTAACCTTGAAGTGTAATATTACAAATGAGATTAAGCAGTCAAAAATTAATGAAACCAGGAAAATTAAGTAAAACAAGTGGCATGAACTTGAGATATGAATAAACCCAGGATTCTGAAATGACAGGAGGGAAAAAAACCCCTCTCAAACCTCAAGATTTCTATCATTACTTCACTACAAGTAATGATATGAACAGCTATGAACAGGACATAGGTGGCTTGAGACAGGATCAGGAGATGTAACTCCAGCAAATGTACAGACCCAGTGTACAAGACACTGGAGAGATACTATCTAAAATATCACATAATTTCTAGTTTCTCATACTCCAAAGATTAATTCAACCTAGAAGAGACTCCACACAAAGGTGCTAAGAGGAAGAATCATAGAGCAGAGACCAATTCTTCTCAAAGAAAGCCAGGAGTGTCCCTGCCTTAGTTGCAAAACAAAACAGATGTCACCACTGTTTCCAAAAGCACAGCAGAGAAAAGAGGGAAGTAAAACAAATAAACAGTTAGTGAATGGCCATGAAATAGCCACAAACAAGTTAGAACATGAAAATTATAGCGAATTTTCAGTCATCACAGATCGATAGCCTGAAATACACTTTGGACCTGCAGCAAAAGGAGAATCACCACTCACAGGTTTTCAAATGAAGTACCAGAAACTTGCAGTCCTGAAAAATGCAGTGGGATTGCTGTAACAGGGGACTGAATGTGATCACCCATGAAGTGTTTTCTATTCTTGTGCCCTTACATCAGGTGAGAGATCTACACAGAGTTTGGTTTCAGCCACCAGTAGCCCCCCAGTCCGTAACATTCCCCCAGTACATCCACAGAGCTGTGTTAGACTGGCATGGCCACACACTGTGACTACTTTGGATGCACAAAGCCACTGTGAAATGCAAGCATCAGAGGGAGTCCACTGACTGAGAGTGATTAGGAGAGGAAATGAGAACCTCTACAAGAAGAAATGTGAGTACAACAGGCCAAAAGCAGCCTGCTTGCTTATTTGAGCTGTTTTAAGCTAAGAGGTTACACTATTTTAATTTCTATACATGGTTTATCAAAATAACATTTGGAAAGATTGAATTTTATTTAATCTCATCACCATCCAGCAAGCTAACTGCACATGCAAGGCAGGGGTGGGGAGGATTTTGACAGCAGAGCAGCCATCAGAACACAGGCAGTCCTGACAGCAGCACCTTTTCCTCACAGGCACCTCCAGATCCACAGAGGACACAGCCAAGTGCTCTCTGTGGACAACACACTTCAGTGGTGGGACCCAAACATGTCTTTTTTCAGAATTCCAAGCATTAGCCCACTCTCAGAAATATTCTTCTGTCAGCTTGAAAATCACTTAGCTGCACAAAACCCATTGATCTGTTACAGCTTAGAAATGTTCTAGTTCAGAAATGTTATGGTAATTGGGAGGAGAGAAAAAAAATCTTCCTAAGATCAGCTTAATCTGTATTTTATTTAAGACAACTTTGTAGACAATTAACATTACTAGTATTCTTGTGCCCTCTTTTTTCTCCCTGATAAAACGTGTCTCTTCAATACTAATAGTGGAATATAAGTTTTAATTATGTACATGTTTTAATTAATCTATTTACTGAAGCTAAGTTGTCCTTCAAGCAAAGAGATTTCTCTAAGGGTGTAAAGTATATTTTCCAAAGCACAGCCACTTCAAAAGGAGAAAGAGGGCATATAATATATTCTTAAAGTGGTGATCAGGGGATTCTGAAATTCATACTTTCTTCTATTTTCTGTTTTTAATTACAGCCTCATAGTTCAGATTTAGTGAGTACAGTAGGTCTAGTGTCTAGCATGCAAATTGCCATTAAAGTATAGTTAATTAATTAAAAGTTTAAACATACCTTTATCTTCCTCAGTAACCACTTTATCCATCGCATAGTCCACATCAAAAATGTATCGGTAGAAGCAGAGCTGAGTGTACAGGGCCTTATCAGAATACTGCAATGTAAGGAGACAGCAATTAAAAACCCAACTCAAAAGTGTGTCTCTTGCACCCATTTCTAAGTCCACTATTAAAAAGTGATTATTTCTACTTAGTTTTCTTCCAACAGTTTGTATGTTCTAGTCATGTCAGCTTTTGGAATTATTGTTAGTATTAAGCTACAAAGTGTCCTTACTACACCTCTACACTTTTCCTCACAATTTACACCAAGCACTTACATGAATCAACTAAACTTTTAAGTTCTTACAGAAACTTAAAATGCATTTATCCATTCTTATAGATACATGTATCACAGTGATGCCTTAGCAAGGAAATGAAAGTCATAACAATGACGAGACAAAGGAATAATTTTGGTGCTTTAGTATATTGTACAATACAATGAAGTAAGAAAAAAGAACAAATGTCTATTTATTTATGAATACAGGTGTTTGTATTCCCCTCCTCCCATCCTAGCTGTGGTTACATAATTTGGGAATGTCAACCAAATAAGAACAGGTGCATATACACCTTTACAGCTACATCATCACCTTGCTCTACACATCTATAAGGCCACTGCATGTTAGTAACACACATGTAATTCCAAAATCTGCAGATGTGTACCTGTGGAATATGACATTCTATTAAATGGTCTGAAGACCAGTTATGTCAAGGCTCTGTGCTATTCCTCTAGCTCTAAAGTCCACACCTGGATGCTGTCCTATCACTGCCACTGTTCTGGGCTCTAGAGATTGCTTGAATAGACATGAGATCCATCTTGACCACACTACAAATAAAACCTTTTAAGTTCACTCCTTGCACTTTTGTTCCATAAAACCACATTCCACTCCCTGATGTTTAAGATTTTAGATAATGGTCAACAATCATTCAAAGAGTTGTCCATTACAAAGAATAAGATTATTTTAACAGCATCAAATTTGGAAGTAGTGTCCATTTTAATAGATTTAGTCCAGAGATGGACATATATGAACCCTCAAAGATTTTCTTGATGAGCTATGAAACAAAAGATGTGGTTAAACCAATGGAAAATTGCCACACAGTATACCATTAAGAATGATCCTGAAAATGCAGTGGAAGAGCAACTGATAAACTATTTCTACTTATGGGAATTCTACTTTAACTTAGTTTTTCAGTTCTGCCCAATCAAGCCAAGTTTTGCTACTACATTCTGCTAATTTTACACTTGTATTGACATGCAATGAGTGTCTATAACTATTAAGCAACTCATGTTGAGACATTTGACAACTATTACTACTGCTTAGTTATTTTTTATATATTTTAACAGTATAGTTTTTTTCCACTTCATGTGAACCTATTTTAAAAAAAGACACACAGAAGCATATTTTATTCCTTATTAGCTATTCTACGATATGCATCATCATTATACTATTATACACCAGTTATTTTTAGTAAATCCTGATTACTGCTTCCTGAAGAAGAAAAAAGGAGGACGACAGCGATTAAGTTATTTGTTTAGTTTTTTAGATTCAGCTGTAATTGCTGGTACACATCTCCCTGACTGCACACATGAAGCAGGTTGAATAGAACACTGAAATTACCTCCTTCATAATAGTTTGTTTTGATAATGTATTGTGTGTCGAGATGATGAGAAACAGTTGCTGTCAATTTGATTAGCCATTATATTTTTATGTTAATTGCCATTATTGGGTCCATTCTGTTTAGTGTCACCATAGAAGCCATACAATGTTAGCATAAATAACAAATTGGAGTAAATTAGGAAGATATATTTTTGCCAATTCATTTTAATTGCCCCTCAGTCCTTCCGTCGGTTAACGCAGCTGTTGACCCATAATAAGCGCTAGGTCAATATAGCTGCTTGTCAATTCAGAAATGCAAAGTGCTGTGTTGCTGGTAATGGATATACAACAACCTTTGCCAGCCAACTGAAGCAAACGAATGACAACTCACATGAAAGAATAAAGCATCAGCTATAGAGTTTAGTGACCTGATATTAGTAGGCAGGCTAATTGAAAGTCACTGCTTAAATGGATAAAGAAAGTACAAAAATCAGGATGTAAAAATGTATACATGCACACATAGATATATATATACACACACACACGAATTTTTTTTTTACTGATAATGTCCTAACATCTCCTTCCCTTTAGCTTCCTGCATCTTACACTTAGTAACTGGTGGAAAACAAAATGTTTCAAGATTTTCATGCAATGAAGTATTAACATCATGGCATATTTATGAATCCACAGACAAGGCATCTTAAATTTGAAAGGACTTTAAGAATTACTTATATCAACACTTCTTATATTTCCTTCATTTCTGACAACCTGCAGGTTTAAAAAAGGGGAAAAAATCCCAATCCCTAAAACTTCAAACCCAAATAATATTTAATTTTAACAGTCAATTTTTTGTGTAAAGAAAACCCAACACCCCACCATCACAGGAAGAACTGGAGCTAAATTTGTATCACCATTTATGCATTCTTTCTTCCCATGAAAGATTGAATGACGAGCACATGAAAATAAAACCCTATTTTGAAGTCTTTATTTACTCCATGATGTTGGATTTCTTTATTTCATTAAGACCTAACTTCTGCAGGTATGTCTGCTTCTTTCAGGGCTTCCACTCATGGAAAGAACATTTTGTTCTTTTAATGCAACCAAACTATATTTTTAAAAACTGCATTTAAAACCACAATCAACAGATGAAGGAACAAAAGGTATATAGTTTTCATTCACAGTTATTCACTTCTTTGACAGAAAAATTAGGCTTCTAATGTAAAAATAACAGATGTATTAAAAATAAACCATTGTGTTTAGCCAACAAAATATTAATTTAAATCTAGCTTTAAAATGGTTGTGGAACTGTTTCCTGTAGCATCATGAGGCTAACTGCAAATCTCCAACTGCCCTCCCAGGAAGAATTTAAGATTATGCAGATTATGTAGAAGGAAACTGACGGTGTCTTAACAGAACTGGTCAATTACAAACCTTGGAAAAGCAAGTTTTCCCATGGCTAAGCACAAAGCACTCAGTCACGAAAAGAAAATTGTCTTGCTCAGCCAGCACACACACCAGACAATGTCCAGCAGGGCACACATCAGGAAAGGAGACTTCCCAGGGCTCCTGAAGGAGCGCGGTGCCTCCAGGCAAGGCTAAACCCACCCTGCTCCAATGCAATGTCCGGCTCAGCACCTGCCCTGTCCCTGCAGCTGCTGCTGTTTGAACAAGACACTGGACTGAAGGGCAGCACCATCTCTTCTCCTGCTTCCCAAATGCCCAGAATCCCAGCTCTGGAGCAAGGTGCCCTTGTACACTCGCTCCAGCCATGCCAGGCAGCTCCCGCAGTCCCTAACAGCATAGTCAAAGAGTGAGGATTTTCCCAGAGAAAGGAGACCCTTCTGTAACAAGAGGTGAGAATTGAAACTGGTTTCCTTAATCTGGAAAGAGAGTGAAAAAACAACCAGTGTCCAAGTCCCACTCTCTAAAAGCAAGGAGCTCTGGAAAGATTTAAGCATAGGCAGCCATTTTCCTACCCTAAACACAGTGCCTGAGGGGAAATTAAAGTGTACAATCTCTCACCAGCTTTTCTGTTATTTAATAAAGGTTGGTGGTAGCTGCCAATTAGAAGGCTCCTCCCTCAATGCTGGTTTAGTTTAAATTACATCCCAAGGAACTTCAGTTGGGATGTCTCACTGTCCTTCCTCCTGTTAAGAGGGCACCCAAGTGGGAAACACACCAGGCCTTTAAAATCGATTCAGTACCTAAGGGCAGCACAGCAACCTAGAGAAATGAGGTAAGAAAGGAAATCAGGTAAAGTGAGGAAAAGAAAGAGGGAAAGACAGAAGGAGAAGCTGATGGAAACTCGCAACAGCAAGGTAGCAGAAGAGTGAACCAATGATTGTAGTGCTGATGTTTTACTCACGTGGATCCAGTGCTATTCTACTGAACACCTTTTAACCAGCATGTAAAACCTCCCTATCTTGAAAATATGCATTTAAACAGGCCAGACAACTTAGATGCCCTTATTTAGATTAGCTTTAGAAACATAGAACAGTTTGGGTTGGAAGGCATCTTAAAGATCATCTAATTTCACTCCCCTGCCATGGGCAGGGACAGCTTCCACTTGGCTGCTTCCATGAAGCTGCTCAAAGTCCCACCCAACCTGGCCTGCGACACTTCCAAGGGATGGCGGATCCACAGCTTCCCTGGGTTTCTTCCAGTGCCCACAACCCTCACAGTAAAGAATTTCCTCAGAACACTTAATCAAAATTTACCTCCTTCTCATTTAGAATTGTTCCCCCTTGTCCTGTCATCATCTGCCTGCATGAAACTTCACTGTGAATTCCTGCATTAACCAAATACAGGACAGTCAATGCTTTTTCAAAACTCTTTAGATTACTCATATTCCTCTGCAGTCTTTCATTTACTCTTTGACATCTCCCAAATTCTTCTACTTGTCTATAGTCCCACCACACCAATAACCCTTTAAGTCTTTTCTGCACCCTCACTTTTTTCTGCCCTCTTGCTTTCTTCTGCACCTGACTCTCTCCCATTTCTTCAAGTCCTCTCTGTGGTGTATTCTCTGTTTACTGTTTTGTCACCTATGGTTTTAAGGATGATAAAGGCAATAAGAAGTTAAATAAAATCCACCCAAAAAAACCCTCTTTTAGTTTGCTAACTCTAATAGACTGCTTTGCAAAAGAGATAATTTCCACAGGCTACAGAAGTTATTTGTATTACTTCAATTAATTATAATACAAAACAGTGGCACCACTTCATTAATCAGCTGCTTGAGAGAGTTACTTTTGTGAAAAGCCTTTTCGATAATTTTGATTAATAAGAGCAGTGGCTCTTACTACTGTGATATGATTCAGTATGTCCATCAAACAAATCCTTAATATTTTAAAAACAGAAAAGAAATAAAAGGAAACAGAAAAGAAGTCTCTTGGCAGAAAAATGTGTCTTAGGGACTCTTTCAAGTCTTAGATGTAATGGAGCAAAGCATACAGGAAATACTTCAGTGCTTTGAGAGGCATTTCCTCCCCTCCCCCCCTTAGAAAGATGCAGTAATTAAAACCTAATTATTATCTTCATTTTAAACAAAACCTAAAGTGAATACCAATTAATAACAACATACTAATGAGCATCTGCTGTGATGAAATTGAATATGAATGTGCTGCAAATTTCGGGTAATTTATTTTTTCGGGGAAGTGCCACTGGTCTCGATCTACTGCTGGAAGATTGTATAGACTGTACACATCTTCCATCATGGCTCTCACGTGCAGAAACTTTGTATTCTCAAAAAAAGGGACATACTTTGTGGATGTTTATATATCCAAATGCTAGCCATGCTACAATGATTCCAAGGCAATAAACGAGTGTGTCTTGTTTTACACACCTCACACACTCTTTTAGCAAACCCAAGGCAATTGTATTGCACACAACCCCTATGCACCAGCACATTCTCAAGGCAGACACTCCTGCATGACAAGAGCTCACAAAGTGTGAATTCATGTTACACTGAACACTCATAATGTGTGTGCTCCTCACCTCATGCTGATGTACGCTGAAGTCTGGTCTTCTTGTGCACCACAAAGCCTGGTTAAAACACAGTGCTGGCCTATGTCAGATAGGCTGAAATAAAGTGCACACCACTTATGCTCAATTCCATTAAAAACAAAAGAGGTTTGGGCACCATCTTTTCTGACAGAAGCCTTGGGTAAAAAGTAAATAGAGAGGGTTTGTGTGTATGTGGTTTCCTTCTTAATCCTCCAAATTGTCCTCCTGTTCAATCAATATTAGGTTTTTTTAGTGATTTTGACTAACAAAGCCGATTAAAGTAGTAAAAGAAAACTGAAATGGGTGTAGCAGGATTTAGATGAGATGAAATTTTACCTGGTAGTTATGCTAACATGGACTGCATGACAAAAGAAGAGGTCCTTACATGTACATGTAGGAGTCAATGAAAAGGAAAAAAAGCCCAGTGGAAGACTGGACACTCTTGCACATTATAGGATTCATTTTTCATTAAGTAACTGAAACAAAAAGAGCTTTTCCTGTTTTAAGTCCTGTCTAGCAATTAATGATAACATTACAAGCCCTGTTCCTCTTCCTTGGAGATATGTTGCTTTTTAAACAAAAAGACTGTGTGTCACCTGTGCTTAACAAACAGCTTCTCATTTTAATGGGCTGCAACCCTCTCCCCTGGTCCTGGTCTTGTGTGTGCACTACAGCTCATCTGAGCACATAGTAAACCACACTTGACTCACTAATCCAGCCAAAATTACTCACCTCTTTTCTGATCTGGCAGAAAATTAACCCCCCAAATTCAAGTGCCTCCCTGTGTGGTCAACAGCTGGCACAAGGTGAAACAGAAAACTGCATGGTAGCTGATGTGAACAAGCCAAAATAACTGCTGCTATTAAGGGAAAACAGGATGTTCCCTGCATTTAGCTTTGGGCTTGAGTTCTGCCTTGCACCCAGCACTCAAACTCGTCTGAGCAGCACAATTATCACACCTGGCAGTGAAACACAAGATTTACGTAAGGATCACTCTTTTTCTGATGTGTGGGAATCACTTGCCTCACGTACCTTCAGTATACACTTGTCACTGCACCTGGAAATCTTCAGCATCAATATGTTTATGACTAATTTTTGATATTACCAATATTTAATACAATTATACATGAGACAATCAGGTAAAACTTGTGACTGAGTCTATAACAAGACCAGACACTATCTGCTCTGAGGTATCTTTTTTGGTAAGATGATTATAACAGCAATTAATGACTAACAGCAATGACTAATTGTTGGATGAAGCTCTGAGCAACCTGGTTTAATGAAACGTGTCCTTACCTAAGGCAGAGGAGTTGACACTGGATGATCTTTCTCATGTTCTTTTCAAGGCTCTGAACATACACAAAACACATGCAGTGGCCAACCACTGACACCTGTAATCTTAGGTTTCTGGTCAGAGGATATTTCTCACTGTTAATGACAGTGCAACAGGAGAAAAAGGTACAACAGTTGGGTTTATCAAATAATTCAAGGCTTTGCATTCTAAATCAGATGAACAAAATACATTTTTAAAAATTAATTTCATCTGTAATCTGCCTCACAAATATGGAGAGCCTCTAGAATATTCATGCTCTCCCTCTGAAAGCAGTGTCATTGTATAATTGAGGAATTTGCAGACTAATCAGTCTGAATATCCATCCTACACTGATGTGCTTTGGATAAGGATTGTACAGAAATTCTCAAAAATATCATCTACAGCAGAAAGGTTTGAGGTTATCCATGCCAAACCAAACAAATTAGCATTACTGGACATCTAATGAAAGAGATATGGCTCTGGAACCAGACTGACCCAGCAGCACATACAAGCAAAACCACAGAAAAACCTGTATTCAACCAGATGCATGGAACATTACTCTGGGAAATTACCACATGATCCCAAAATCAACTGTATTTTAAGAGCCTCTGATCAAGAATATTTGCACACATCAAATAAATTTCTGCTTGAAATAAGCAGCATATAGATGTTCTCCTATAACAGATCTTCTCCTTGGTATACAAGACAAATACAGTAAAAAAAAAATAAAAATCCATGTTTACAGTGTTAAGGGGAAAACCCTGAGCACTCTCTAATAAGTCTTTCATTTATGGATTTCTGGAATTACCTAACCCTGGATAATCTGGGATTAAAAGAGGTTAACAAAAAAGGCTTGGTGAAACAGAATTGCAAACCACCTCTCTAAAGCAAAGTTGTCATTTTACTCTGGAGATAAAGTACCATGGCCAAGTATTCCCCAGCTACCTTAAGTGTTAGAGAACAAGCTAGCACAGCTCCAGAGCTCTGTCTCATTTTAAGAACTGATGGATCTACTCACTGAAGGAAGAGCACTCACTTGCAGTTAACTATAGGTCATCTGCTTATTCTAAAGAGAAAAAATAAACACATGTGTAAGGCCTCTCATTGCTGAACAGAATTCTTTCAACTTTCAAGTAATTTCATGTATTCCCATAAAAAATTGTAAAATCATGATGCTCTTCCTAACAAACAAGAACTGAACTGTAAAGATCCAGGAAACTTATCATAAAAAAGATGTTCTACTGTAACTGAAAGAATCAAACCATTAGGACTCTGCTGAGCTGAAATCTGCATACAAGACCTCTGTTGTTACTCATGGAGAATGTAACACAATCTCTTGCTCAGGACCCACATTTCTCACAGCTGGAAGACAAATCAAGTGGGGCCTAACCCAGAAGATTATATGAAACCACCTAAAGAGGGTTAAATTCTGCCTGTAGGGAAGGAATCTGCATAAGTTACCTCCCAGACCAGAACCACAAACCAACCACCTACCAGCCACAGCCCTGTCCCATGGCAAGGAGAGGGAGGCCATTCCTAGAGGGTCCTGGAGGCTCTGCAGAGTAGGTATAGAGCTGCTTTTTACCATTTTATGCAATCTGCTGACACGTTCAAGAATGGCTGTGTATTGCCAAGGATGAGCAAAATACTCCTCTTATCTGAGGCACATTTTGAGTCCTCTGCTTGCAAAAGTAGAGGGTGTTACTCCTGATGTTCAGCTGCAGGAAGCTATGGATAACAATGGAAAAAGCTGATAGAACAAGTCCTGCCCTCACAACCCAGGCTGTAGTAGAAGTAACAAGTTACAGTCTGAAGTAAGATATTTCTGTTTACATAAATTAGTTTAATCTAGCTCAGTACTTGGAACCTTATTTTTATTTACTTCTTTTAGAAATAAAGTTCTTCCTCACTGATGGATACACTTTACACAAACATTTGGTACTTGTCAGCTATCCAGGAGCATACACTGTAAAAGTGCAATCTGTGTAAGCAACTTGCCTTATACATATTTATTTAAATTACAATTTTGTTAAGAAATGGGTAATGCTGCATTTCTTTTCCACAAGGTAATTTATTAATATTTGTGAAAGCCTTTTTTTAGCAGAATCTTGATTATCGTTCAACAAGCACAAGTACATCATTTAAAAATGGTTTATTATTAAATTAACAACACTATAAATAGGCTAGATATACAAGCAAATAAGCTTGTCTAAATGTTTTAGATGTAAAATAATGCATGTGAAAACAAAAAAAAAATCATTTACAGCAAGGGAACTAAAAATACTGATCTGGATTACTGTATTCCTGTTTTCCAATACTCCAGGAATCAACTCCCTCAATTCTAAGTATTTAGCAAGAGAGTACAAAGTTTGAAAAGACAGGTTTTCACCTTCAACTCCCAGTTCCTCATTTTTAACTATTGTTTTGAGCTCAAGTAGTTAAATAACCTGAAGCAAGGTTTGATCTGATGTCTCTGGAGCACCTCCTTAGACTTTAATAGAATGACTCTTTAATAAATGCTAAAGAAAAGTAATGTTACACAGATGATAAAGTACAGGACAGCATCTTTTTTGTGGGTGGCACTGAACTGCTCAGACCAGTTGTGCACAAAGACACATCTCAGTGACTTATGAGGCAACTTTATCAGCCACCCAAGGGTCGAACTCAATGACAACACCTTCAGTACCAGACAACTCCACTAAGATTGCAGCTACTCCTTCCACATGCAGTCAATGTTATGGAGGATTTATCCCCACACACTCTCCTTTTGGGTAAAATACATGTTATTTTCAATCTCCTTTTCCAAAACTCAAAACTGATTCCTCAGCACCATAACTAGCACTGCCATCAGTGTATGAACTACCTTTAACGCCATCTTCTCTTTTTTTAAATGTATTTTTAATGCCTACCAGTCTATCAAGGTTCTGGGTGGCACAAGTTTCACCAGACAATGCATGTTTAAAACTGATTGTCACCACTGTAAAGTTTTTAGACTGCTTTGAGAAAAAGCCATAATTTCTGTCCTGTTCTGCATCCTTCAACTGGCAAATCCAAACATGAAGAGAAAGACAACAATCCTAAGATTACCCACAAGAAAAGAGTAAATCCACCTAAGGACATGGAAAGAATTAAAAACTTTTAGGGTTTTACTCTGTCAATCAATAATGTGTGTTTATGTTCCAGGACAAAAAGTGTAGTCAAAATGTTCTGAAGATTAATGTTTCCCTCAGAATTAAGTTTGGAGATTTTTTGCCATGGAAGTACACATCTATCATGGCAGAACTATCTGGTTGTATCAGGAGTTTTGAATGTTCACATTCAACAAGTGAAGAAATCTTAAATTTAATCTTTCAAACTTTATAACAAACTCCTAAAAAATTAATAGATGGAAAAACTGCATCCTTTTTCCTGGCCCTGGCATCAAAACACAAAAGCAGGTCAGGTATTCCTTTAAAAATGAAATATGTTATTTCACCAAATATAAATTATACTATTTTACCAAATACAAAGGAAGACAGAAAGTAATTGGTGTGGTTCCAAACTGGCAAAGCAAAAGATCTCATGACAACAGGACTTAGAGGTGCAAGTCTGTAGGAAGCTCAGGAATAGGGTCCAAGTGAGCATGAGCTGCACAGGAAAACTATGCATCTACTTTGCAACATTTTTGAGTAAATTCTGACCTACAAGCTGGGAAAGGAATGTGGTATAGTTATTATTAGAATTAGTACATCCAAGTGCAAGGGATATTTTGTCTCTAGGACAGAAGAAAAGCAGCTGGCTATGACTGGAAGACACAGAACACCCCAGTGAAAAACTTCCTTTAGCAGCAGTCTGCTGGTCTGAGCAACATTTTTTTTCATGTTAGAAGAATTTTCTCATTATACTACTACTCTTTGTCTCAGAGTAGCAGTCTAACAATTTAGAACTAGTAGTATTTCATCAGAAAGGCACTTCACCTTTCTGATGATAGCAACTGAAATTTTCCTAATTAGTTCAACATATCTGACAAGAAATTGGATCAAATACTTTAAATATTGGGCTCTGTCCCACAAGGGAAGTTAAAACATGTAATCAACAAATACAGCATCTGAGCAAGTATAAGATTCTGACACTTGAGGAGAAGCACAACAATATAGGACACTCATCATAAAGAAACAATCCTAAGATTAAGAAGCCTTACCAGTAACTTGTCCCTCCATTCTATCATTCAGATCATTCTGCTCTGATCAGACAGAACACACAGGCACTTGCAGTATAAAGCTATATAAACATTCAAGCATGCTTCAATGGTGAGAATCCATAGCAGAGAAACTGAGAAAGAGAAGAGTATGGCCCTCGAGTGTGCAGAGTCCTCACAGGACTCCCTCCCATCTCTTCCAAGCCTGTGACTGCAGCTACAGCTCTGCTCTAGCAAGACACCCCATAAAAACAGGAGAGAGGAGAACACAGACTTTCACAAACAGGACAGACACTTCAGAAACTTTTCAGCAAGAACAAGTGACATCTGAACTTGAATGTCAGTCAGATGGTTCTTGATCACAGTGCAATGCTTGTAAAAACATCTGCTAAAACTGGACAGCTCAGATAAAACTGTTGCATTGCCCTCAAAAATGTTCATTTTCACTCAAAGAGGTGAACTTCACCAGCTATAACACTCCTAATAAAGGAGCTGATATCTACCAAAATTCTGTAGACAAAAGGAGAAACTGGAGACTTTGTCACATATTGCCAGCATTGGCATCAGAATAAACATCACCACCATTTACCTACATACCCATAAAAAAGCAGCCCCATCACAACAGAATGCATGTTAATTTTTCTAGCAACTTATGAAATTATTTGCAAAGATGCACTCCTCCTCATCTAAATAACTTATCTGTGCTCACAATCTCTGCACACTGAACTTCATCCTCTGAGCAGCCTGATTTTTCATCAGATACCAAACAGGCCCATCTTGAGACTGCACAGTGATGTCCCCTGCCTCTTTCTGAACACAGTTTTAGATGCCAGCTAAATCTGCCTTGTGAAAGAATAAATGTAGAGAGAGAGGCTAGATTTCAGTAACCTTAAAAAGCAGCTAAGCAGGCTGCCTGTCATGACATGTAGTTTAGAGAAATCCATAAGTGATCCAACAGAATAAAAGCATTACTAGGCATGATGCTGGCTCTCCTTGGAGCTTCTCCTTCACACACCTCTTAGAGTGTTGATGTGTAGTAGGGACCCTCTAGTGAACTTCTGTTACTGCCATCACAGCACTCAGTGCACAGCCATTTTGGCCATTCCACTCTCAAAGGTTTCTCCAAATCTTTCCCATTAAAAAGAAGAAGTGTCTTACACTGTATAAAAAGATTGTAGGAGGCAAAACACAATGAATCTCACAGGGAACATAAATTACGAATAATTAAGACATTTAAATTGTTAAGCTAGTAAAGTTGTATTTCCGAGTTTTAAAAGACAGCCAAACAAAAAAATCAACCTGAAATTTAGGACCAGGGAAAATACTCATACTTGCATGCAATAAAAATGTCAATCATGTAATTTTAAATTACAGTAAGGCTGGAAAAAAATGACCTTATCCTTTAGAGTATCATGCAGCACCCCAGTGCCCAAATTACAGGGAATAAAAAGATGAACAAGGAAGAGGACATTCCATTTGAGTGGAGAAAGAAGAGACTGCCCAAAGCAGTTGCTCTCAGAGGATTTAGTAACAATACTTTAAAAAAGTAAATTGAAAAATGTATTTAGAAAAAGTAAACTGAAAAACTTCTGGCCTAGAAAAAGTTAGATTGCCTAATTAGCCATCTTTATAAACTAGACAGAACCACAGGAGCACCTAATAAAATACACTTACTGCAAATCATTGCTATTGTTCTATACTCTTATAACTTTATCCTTACAAAATTATGATTTTAACATCGTTATTCTTAAATCTTACATAATTGAAAGCTCACCCCAATTCTGCACAGCAAGGCAGCTGATTTCCACAGTATGGCAACCCTGACACAACAAACAGCAGCCTGCTCATGTTGAGGCTGGGTCCCTAACACACATCAAGGCAGGTGAGAGTGCACCTGGAATCAACACCAGAAGAATCCTTCAGAAATACCACGGTTCACCTTCAGCTCTCCACAAGGGAAGTCTTTAGGACTTTTCAGCTTCCTGATAAAACCAAGACTGTTGCTAGTAAGGGTCCATAGATGTCAAGTACAATACAGCCAAATACAGCCAGTTGGGAAAGTTTAGTATTACCCTCAATCTTACAGCTTTTACAGCAGACACTTTTTTCCACTGTCTTTTCATTACAGCCTTTCATCTTTATTCACCAAATTTATATATCCCACTCAATTTTATCTTCATTCCACCGTATAATTCTGCAATGGAAATTGTCTCTTGAAAGGATGTAATCTTTAATACATTGTTTCTTCACAAGGCTTCAAGACTGTATTATCTACTTTAGGACATCAATAACTTTTTGTTCAGTGATACACTGAATGTATTCAGTCCAGATCTGTCAATTCTCTTGTTAAGGTTTACACAAGTACAAGGGAAAACTGCAAGTTCAATTTTTTTTTTCAGAAGGCTAGGGTAGCTGTGGATTTTAAAAAAGGATTTGTGTAGCAAACAATTAATAACTTTATGCATATAGTACAACTAACCAGAGGAGCTGTCTGGAGCAGAAAATTAATTTTTATAATAGCTGGCTCATCATTTGGAGCATCTATGTATTTCTACAATTGGGATGAGGAATGGAGCTGAAAGCAGACTGGAACACACAAATTAGGTTAGATAACAACAACCTTGTGTGGCAGCAGGAAAGCAGCCAAACCTCATACTATTTATTATCCATGCCAACAGACTGTTTTGTTAGGTGAGGATTTTTGAGTGGTTTTTAGAAAGGGGAAGAGCATTCCAGCCTTCTCAACCTTATAGTGAGCACTTATCTGCATTATGCACTAGCTGGAACCTTTGAGCTCTTTTAACAA